>PQMF01000181.1:0-45545 GCA_003004485.1 Aspergillaceae sp. MA 6039 | reverse complement strand
GGGGACGCGTCGGGGTTTGCTCAGGGTGGTCCCGGAGGTCGACGTCCGCGCACCGTTGGACGGCTTGGAGGCGGACGAGATGGAGGAGGGGCGTTTGGAGCCATTGGTCGAACCGGACAAGGGCCGCTTGGGGGTGGCCGAGGCGGACGAGGGCTTGGAGGGCGAGGCCTTGAGGTTTTCCTTGTTATTGCTCTCGGGACTGGTCAGGGGACCTTCACTGCCGGACACGCCAGAGGACTGGACGGGGGTGGCCGGGGGAGCGTTTTCCGCGTCGGCCGCGGGAGGGGGAGACGCGACGGGATCGGAGGAAGACATTGTCTGGGAAGTCAGCGATTTCGTCTTTTTTTCTTTTCTTATGGTTTGGATAACGGTGTTTGGTGGCAGCTCTGACGGAGCAGTCTGGACGGAGCAGTCGCGACGGGGTAAAGTTGTGGCAGAAGAGACACCAGAGAGACTCCAGAGAGACTCCAGAAGACTCACAGCTTGATCCAAGAGACTGACAGTTCTGCTAATTAGGGATGATAGACCTGGAGTGTCTAGAGGGAACAAACAACGGAAAAGAAAACAGCGATTACAAGAATAGAAACAGAAGAGAAACAGAAGAGAAACAGAAGAAGGGAGATTAAAGGGGCTGTACAGGAGTATTAGAAAGGAATGAGAGAGAGAGAGGGAGAGAGAAGAAGAAGAGAAGAGAAGAAGAGAGAGAGAAGAAGAGAAGAGAGAGAGGAAAGGAAGAGAGAGAGAAAGTGAGGGCGGAGAGATCAGGAGGATCGGCAGAAGAGGAGACTAGAAGAGAAAGTGAGAGAGAGGGAGAGAGTAGACAGTAGAGAGTAGACTAGAGTAGAGAGAATAGAGAGTAGACTAGACTAGACTAGAATAGAGAGATAGAAAGAGACTAGAATAGAGACTAGAGTCGAGAGAGAGAGAGAACTACCGAGAGCAGGTTATACGTAGAGAGACAGCCCTAGATCCTGACGAACTCCAGCCTCACCATGGCCGAATCCGGACTGTCCCGAGTTCCGTAGAGTAGACGATGGTAGAGATTGACGAACAGAAGCTCATTCTGGTTCGGCATACTAGAGGAGAAGAGGCTAGCCTGGTATCATGCAGATAATAATGCACTCTATACTGCATCCTGCATACTCTATCCTGGTATACTGTCATAATGCATAGTGCTATGCTCCACCGTCCATGCATGCGATCGTAACCACGAATCAACAAGAAGAAAAAGAAAAACTACAGAATCTGTCGCCCCATCGTCTCAATCGGCAACAAACACGTCGCCACAAACGATGCCAACATCAACGCGCCCGCCGCATATATCGGCGCCTCGACATTCGACCCCCCATAGATCGCGATAATCGGCGCACACAACCCGGCGATCCGATTCAAGCAGCTGGCAATCCCCGTGCCCGTCCCGCGGTTGGGCGCCGGGAACACCTCCGGCGTGTACGCGTACAGCACGCCGTACATGATCATCTGCGTGAACGACTCGAGCGCCGAACACACCAGCTGCGTATTCGGGGTCGTCGCCGCCGTGAAGCAGAACAGCAGCACGCCCGTCAGCATCGTCGAGAGGGCCAGCGTGCCTTTGCGCCCGACGTAGGGCAGGTTGACCGTCCAGCCGGCCACCAGCGGGCCCGGCACGCCCACCGCCGCCGTGATGCAGTAGTTGCGGTACGTTTCGTAGACGGTCGTGTTGCTGCTGAGGTATTGTGGCAGGAACGCGTTGAACAGCGTGTATCCCATGCCGATGGTCGTCCAGAGGAACCAGATCAGAACCGCTGCTCCTGTTAGCCGTGCCTTTTTGTTCGTGTCATGTCAAACATACTGGTAATCCCGAGCCGCTTGGTCGAGAAAAGCGGTGCAACCTGGCCATACGAAAACCGCGACAGATTCCGCGCGATAATCTCCGTATACGACAGGCCCTGTTTGGGCGAATCCTCCGGATACCCGCCGACCTCGTTGAGCACCTCCTCCGTCAGCCAGGTGGTCGTCTTGTTCCGGTACGCAATGCCCTGCACCGCCGCCACGGCCTCCGTCTGCCGACCCCGCGACACCAGGAACTTGGGCGACTCGTACAGCGTGAAGAGGAAGAAGCGCGACAGGAACATGACAAACGTAATCGCCCCCAGCGTCAGCACGAGATAGCGCCAGCCCCAGTTGTTTTCCTTGGTGCAGGTGGCTTCGTCGGAACAGGAGAAGTTGGGAATGAACCCCCAGGCCAGCGCACTGAATCGTCAGCATCCGTCATGATCCAGTCGCGGACGGGAGCAAAGAAGACATACCTCGCGATGAGATTGCCAATCGACCAGAAAATAGCCATACTGCTCAGGATATTCCCCGAGGCTCCCGGCAGGAACTCCAGGAAAATCGCGGCGTCCACGGGCAGATTGCCTCCAACGCCCAGGCCCATGCAGGCGAACAAGGCACAGAGACTGCAGACAAGTCAGCACCTGGACAGAACCGAACCAGCGGTGTTTTGCTTTGTTTTTGACATACCCAATCCAGTTGGGCGCTCCCCCAGCAGCCAGACCAAACGCGCCGCACAGGAACAGGGTCATGTTAAACGCCGGACGACGTCCAATAGTGTCCGAGGCGAACCCCCAAAAGGTGGCTCCCACGATCAATCCGACAAACAGAGAGCAGGTCGTGAACCGGACGTAGGACTCCGAAATGCCGAATTCTTTCGATACTTGGGTCAGCGTCAGGGCAACTCCCTACACGTGATTAGCTGCCATCGACAGAACCCTCTCTCTCACCCAGTGTAAGCATACCTGCAACCAGAGGCTTCAAGGGCGAAACACAATCCAAGTTAGCAAAGCTTTCTCTCTCTCTCTCTCTCTCTCTTTCTTTCTACACGTTCCGCTCTTACACATCCTACAAGGCAAGACTTACTTGTCCGCAACCCATCCAAGACCACAAAGGACATACAACTCCCACTGGTACCGGCCCATGCCGATATCCTGAATGGCCAAGTTGATGACCTTGGACTTGCGATCATACGCCGTGTCCAGGCCGGACATCGTGGTTTCCGTCTCGACTTCGGCCCGGAGAGACTCCAGCGTCAGGCCGTTTCGGCCGTTGTTGCTGCCGTCGTTGTTGCGCGGGGAAACATAACGGTTGCCGGTCTCCTGCAAGGACGCTGTGGCTAGCCGATCGTCAGTATTCGAGTCGTCGCCCGTCGTGGTGGCCGGTTTCTTTTCCGCATCGGGATTCTTCTTTTCTTCCTCGGTCAATGGCGAAGGCGCTGGGGCATCAGAGCTGCTGCGGTCAGGGCTGCTGGATCCATTCGCGAGGGGCACCACCACTCCGGGGAAGGTTTGGCGGTCTCGACAGAGCCTGTTGTAAAGCTCTTTCAAGCTAGCCATGGTGGTGGTGGCGAGTTAGTTACAATGGGAAATGGCGCTTCGGGTTCGGGTTTTTCGGGGCTCTATAAGCAGGGCGCAATCGTTTTGGTGCAATCGTTTTGGTGCAATCGTTCTGGTGCAATCGTTCTGGTGCAATCGTTTTGGTGCAATCGTTTTGGTGCAATCGTTTTGGTGCAATCGTTTTGGTGCAATCGTTTTGGTGCAATCGTCTCCTGGCGCAATGGTTGTTGCTGCTGCGGCTGTGGTCGCTGTCTTGCTTTCTTTCCGCTGGCTGCTTTCTCTGAATGGATCTCGATGGACTTGCTGAATTACAGATCCTTGCGTTGGGGCTAGATCAACCGGCCGGTGTTGCTGCTGCGGCTGCTGCTGCTGCGGGCTGGCTGGGACGGGCTACCGATGTGCCTATACTTGACGAGATTCCGACTTTTGTATGTGTTTTGCCTATATCCGAAAGAACGAAAAGTGACAGAGGTCAGTAATTTTCAATTTGGCAGACTAACTGTAAGAGTAGGTCCGGTTAGTAGGAAGTGAACCAAACAAAGCTAGAGAGAGAAGAGAAGAAACAAAACACGGGCCAAAAAAGGCACTACGGGCTTTAAGAGCAATCCGGGAAAAAGACTTCATCGCTTGCTGGATTCGGCTCGAACCGAAAGAAAATTATTCATCATCGTTGGCTATACTGCATTGGTCTATCTCGACGAGTGGTTCCGAAAGGACCAAGAACAGGTCCCCCGGTCCACTCGGTAAAGATTTTTGCATCAGTGTGATATGGTGGTCCCTCATCAGGGGGCCTGCCAATTATAATCAGGATTATTTCCGTATAGATAAGGGTATCATGCCGAAGAAAAAAAAAGGAAGCCAATATTAATCAGAAAACATGGAGAGAGAGCAGACCGTCCCGTCTGCTATGAGTCGGAGTCGTCGTCGCGGCGCACACTCAACAACCATTCCCACTGTCGCCGAGCCCTCTCGTCGGCTTGCAACTGCGTTTCGATCGTGGGCCGCATCCTGTCATGCACCTGCAACGCCTTGGCTCGTAATTCCCGCTGTGTGCGATGGCGTAGACGATGACCAAAGCGCCCGATGATCCGGAGATAGCGGTCTGATCCTGATGCGGTCAATGTCAGTTCTTTGTACAATCATACCAGCAGGAACGTATTATGATTTCTGATTGGGTTCGACCAAATGTCCGCTTTTCTTTGTCTCAGGGGACGGAGGGCGAGGACCCAAACATACCCTGATATACCTGGAGCCCGTCAATAAGCGCTAGGCCTTCGTCGCGAGACCATTCTCTCCCCGTCCCGTCTGGGAACCCCATCCCCGCCTCTTGCCGGGGCGAGTCATCCGGCGGCGCCCCTCCGCGGCTGGGCAAGGGTTCCAGGGTTCTTGGTCGGCGTCGCAAGGCCCGCGTTTCCAGCGCTTGAACTATCCCGGTCAGCGCTCGTCCAAAGGCCTTGCCGTGCATGACGCCGCGGACGATCCGCTGCACTTTCATACTATTCGTGCGATCCCATAATCGTCGCAGTAAGATGAGCGCACGGCGGAAATGGTCGGAAACCCCTTGGAACAACAGGGCGTCCGCGTAGTAGACATGGAAACACGCTATGACCAGCTTCACCATGTCGGGGACGGCCCGTGCTTCGAATTCGGCCACCAGATCGTGCGCGCGGTCGTCGCCGTGAGGGTCGGTGGCCTGGTAGTATGCCCGGTCCAGCAGCTTTTCGGCCTCGCAGGAGATGCCGGAGAAGAAATTGTCGCATTGGGTCAGCGTTGCCGTGGACGGTGCTGGGCTGTCCACCATTTTTCCATAAAGATCTCGTAGTCCACGGATCGCTGCGCAGATGTCCGCGCAGTAATCGGCCATCGAAGGGTCCGCCAGGCGCTTCAGTTCCTTCGCTGTGCCGGTCAACACCAGCCAGTTTTCCCGTTGCTGCCCGAGATTCATGGCGTCCTGCATCCATCGGAGCCCCCTTGCTTTCTCCTCCTCTATTGCAGCGTATGCTGCGTCATTCTCGGCCTCGTGTTCGCCGTTGTCGTCTGATTGAGAAGCCGGGGAACCGGAGTTCCCAGGCTCGTCGCGCAAAACAAGACTTTCCCGCGGGCGCATTCGAGACCGCCGACGACGAATCCTGCTCGGTGCATCATGCACGACGCGTCTTCGTTTGCTGAATTGAGGCTGCATGAACTCCTCTGCCTCCGACTCCGAAGACGTGGCGGGCTCTGATGAGCTGCTGGATTCGTCCTGGAAGTCCTCTGGCTCGAAAACCGAAATTGCCTCATCACTTTGCTCATGGTCAGCGAGCCGTACCCCGTGGTCGTGTTCGGATTCTGCTTCGGTGTGATCATGCGTTTCCTGCCTCACGAACAGACTGCTCGAGTCGCTCTCCTGGTCTGATTCCTGTGGCGACCGGTCCGGCAGTTGGACTTCCACTTGGACTCCCGGGTAGCTATGGGTAGATTCTTCTCTCGACCTTGTAGTAGATATCCTTGTATTCTCGTCATCTAGCTCCCCAGCAGAACGTCCCTCTTCAGCGTAACTCGTGGTGGCGTGCTCCTGCTCTGCTTCAAACGCGTCGCTCCCCTGCACATTAAACAGTGCACGAGGCGACGGCAATTTTGGAGACCCCTGGTCCTCCCATTGAGATCGTCGGCTATTTTGACTCGAGCGTCTGGCTACGCTTTCGTCGTCTGAAAACATGTAAAGCGTATTGCCATTGCCCCCATCCTCCCCCTCATCCTTGTCCTCATTGTTCTCTTGCCCCTGGTTGTCGGCCTTATTCTCGTCCTCATTCTCCTGGTTGTCTCCTCCGTCTCCGTCGTCCTCCCCATCGTCTTCCTCCTCATCATTGTCCCCGTCCGTAGGAAGCCAGTCCTCCGTAGACACATTGCCATCCATATGGTGACCTCGAACCCGTGCAGACCGTCGGGGCGTAGTCGGATCACTGTCCGGAACGTGACCTCTCGCATTCTCCCGTGACTTTTCCGGCGAGGTCGGTATGCGCCATATATCGTCGCTTCGGGGTCCTTGGGCTTCCCCAGAGAGCTTGCGACGGGGCTGGTTCAAAATGCGCGAGCGCAGGGTGCGGTCGTTGTTGACATTTCCGACACTGTTGAGGAGCTCGACGGTCTTCAGAGTCGAGTCGCGCTTCCTGGATCGCGACGGAGCCATGCTGGGCCCATGAATATACCGCAAATATCGACTGTCACAGGTCGTTGATGTCCCTCCTGGCTTGGACGCTTTCTCCGTCATCCGTGTTGTGATGGGGGAATTATTCTGCCGGGCAGCGCATCACCGCCATCGTCATCAGCATCGGCGTCGGCGCCCCTCTATTTGCTCGTCTCCAGGTGAACAACTTCACTATTCATTGATACTTGTTGCAGTTCAAATCTGTTCATATTTTTCAATTCGACCATAATATACAATTCTCGCCATGACCCCAAATGGCGTTCCTGTCCGCGTTTTACCTACTCTCGACCCTCCGCGGGGCACGTCTTCGTCGAACCCGGCAAGCGAATTCATGAGTCGCAGGATGTATCGACCTTCCTAACCAGCAAGGCCTATGTGGACCTTATGACATTCCTCCTACAGCTAAACCGGTCCATGTTCCCTTCCAAGAGTCCGGATGGGACGACCGTGCAGGCCTGGCCCTTGAACACCGATGCCGTCGAGTTCTCCGCCCCCGTCCGCCAGCTCCAGCTATTACTGTCAAGGCTCGAGACGATCCTCGATGAGGCGCCACCGGATACGGGACCGCGCCGGTTCGGAAACGTTAGCTTTCGGAAATGGTTCCAGATAGTGGAGAGTCGCGCGGACGAGTTGCTCGATGAGTGTCTGGCAGCGGAGGTGTTGGAGCAGAAGGTCGCGGAGGGGGCGACAATGACAACGGCGAAGGCGGAGCTCAAGGCATATCTGTTGGGCAGCTGGGGGAGTGCGCAGCGGCTGGACTATGGCACGGGTCATGAGTTGAGCTTTCTGGCGTTTCTGGCCGGGGTCTGGAAGTTAAATGGTTTTCCCAAGGCGGATCTGGGGGTGGAGGAAAGGTCTATTGTGTTGGGGGTGATACAGCCGTATGTCCTCGCCTTCCAATGGTATCGGGATCATATGGGTGTGTGTGCTAACAAGTACCAGATACCTAGAGCTCATCAGAACCATCATCAAACGCTACACCCTCGAACCCGCCGGTTCGCACGGCGTCTGGGGTCTAGACGACCACTCCTTCATCCCTTATATATTCGGCGCAGCCCAATATGCTCCAGCGATGTCCGAATCAGACCCCGTCCCGGAAGAGGGCTCGCTTCCAGACGCTCCGGAGCCGGGAGGTGTCGCCAAAGCCAACATCGTCGAGAGAGAACGCCAGACCAACATGTATTTCTCCGCGGTGGGCTTTATCTACGATGTTAAGCGGGGGCCGTTCTGGGAGCATAGTCCGATGCTTTTTGATATCTCGGGGATTCGAGCTGGTTGGGCTAAGATTAACAAGGTTGGTTTATTACCCTACGAATTTTTTTTATACATATACTAACACCGAACTCAGGGCATGCTTAAAATGTACAACGCAGAAGTCCTCTCCAAATTCCCCGTCGTGCAGCATTTCCCCTTCGGCTCGTTGTTCAGCTTCGACCATGATCCAAATGCCGTCCCACCGCAGAACCAACCGCACCAGTCCTACACCACACAAGCGCGACCACAGCCACCACCAGGACCGGTCGCAGGATCAGGAACCAAGGCTCCCTGGGCTGCAGGGGCAGGGTCAACAGCGGTACCTCCAAGGGGGACAGCTGCGCCGTGGGCGACAGCAGGAAGTGCAAACCCACCATCGAGGATACCACCGACATCACTCGCATCTCTCTCGGACACGTCGAGGTTGCCACCGGGACCTATGGCCCCGATTAGGGCTCCCTGGGCGAATCCTCCTTCTGGAGGAGCCGGGCCGGGAGGTAACCGATAGTGGATCTCAACCAACCAAGGCGCCTTGGGCGAAGTAGTGTATGTATCATGTGGCATGCGGTCTATGAATGTGACGAATGTTGATTTATTATACCCTGTTCTTTCGTGGATATGGAGGGGAAACGAGAACCTAGAAATGGAACTTGAGGTCATGTATGTATGGAATAAATCTTTCATTATGCTTGAATAAACGACCCGGGTATCATATAATAAACCATCCAACGCCACGCATACATGCAGCAGTAGATAAAAGCCAAATCAAGAGGAGTCAGAACCATAATCCACCAATGAAGATGATGTCCCCAGGGTCTGAGCAGTTGTTTCTCGAGGCTCTGCATGGTTATCCTTTGGTTCATCCTTATCCTCACTAGAGCCGCTCCCACCCGTACGCTTTGATATGGAAGCAGACACCGGCTTACTGCCCATGACTCTCCTCCGCTTGGTCTCCGGCTGCCAGACGTTTTCATCCATAGTACCCGTACTCAGGAACGGATCCACGGCGGCGCGTGTGTTGCCCGTCAATTCATGATGGAAGGCCGCCTTGCGGTCCGCCGTCTTGGGCCGTCGTCGTCCAGGTTTCTTCCCCCCGCTGCTAGTATTCTGAGATGAAGGCCTTGGTGATCCAGACTCGAATAACGGTCGTAATCGCGTAGCCTTTGCGGCACTGCCGTCGATAGCATCAAGCGTCCCCCCGGCACGACCGAAATCCACCATCTGAGCACGTAGGCCATCCTCCTCCCTTTCGTCGACCAGATCGATTCCCAAACTCATCTTGTCTTTCAACTTCTCGCGATCCGCCTCCGCACGCTCGAGGCCCTTCCTCTCTACTCTAAACGCCCGTCGCAGCCGTCTCGACTTCTCATATGGATCATCCCAGTCGCGCTTCTGGCGCTCCTGGAGATCCAGGATCCGCGAAGTCGCTGTCTCGGCTTGTTTCTTGTCGGCGACTTTGCCCTCCAGCCGTGCTAATGGATCCTCCCCTCCCCCTTCTTGCCCTGGTCTCCCCAGTCGAACCGCGATTTCACCCAGTCCCGCCACAGCCAACGGCTGCTGATCATCCCCAGTCTCCCTCTTCCTCGCGCCCTCCGTGACCACATACGCCGTATTCTTGGGATCCGTGCGGATCTCAATCCACCCGCCGCACGCGGTATGCCTCATCCGGAAGCTAAACACCGGCGTACTATAATAGCTCCCAACCCGTTTCTTCTCCGCATTGAAGCGCACGCCTTGCCCGATGATCGTCTCGTGCGGCTTGCATGTCGTGCACCAGATCGCGAAGGGCATTTCAAAGCGCACGGTTGGTGCGCTTTTGGGCTTGTTGTGCTGTTTGTTGAGGTTCGTTGGGCGGCCTTCCTCGTCGGGGGGCATGTACCTGCATACATCAAAATCCGATGGTTAGGAGTTGTTGCGATGAAGGGTAAGATGAGGTGGCGGCCATTGTACTAACCGGCCCATGTCTGGAGATTGTTAGTCGAGGTTGGTGTACTTGGATTGATGTACTTACTGAAGCCCTGCATTTTGGATAGGTTGAATGCTAGTCTGCTGCGCGACCCTGCGCAGAGACGTATTATATAAGTAGTAGTTTGTCGATCTCAACAGCAGAGATGAAGGTAAGATGGTGGACTGAAGTTCATTGGATCGGAGCTCGATGGCGGAGGACGATTTATGCACTTGTTGAGTTAGTCATCAGAACATAAAATGCACAATTATACTGCCCTATGGTTGAGGTACAAGGGACTCGAATGATCATGAATTATCGTCTTGTATAAGTATTGATATATATTAAGAGTAATACTGAAGACCACCGCTGGCATACTCCAATTAAACAGTCGAACAACCTTTCCCAACCTCACAGACAACATGCATAGCGGCAACGCTTTCTCCCACCCAGACCTTCACACCCTCTCCCTGAACAGGTGCCTTCCAATCCTGCACCACCACATCCCACACACTCAAGTCCTTGCGCGTGACATCCAGCTTGACAGTTTCATTCTGGCCTGGGGCCAGGATCTTGGTTTTCTCGAACTGTCGCAGCTGCAGACGGGGCGTTTCAAGTCCCAGACTGGATGGCAGCTCCACGTACAATTGCGGCACAGCACGACCTGGGCGTGAGCCCGTGTTCGTCACTTTGAGTTGCACAGAGAAGGCGATATCCCAAAGCGCGGGGTTGCCACCCTCCGCACCGCCGGCGCGTGGTGCGGGTTGCTCCTTGTTCGTGTAGCCGGACGGGTACGGGTAGGGGCTGGTTTTGTTCGATGCGACTGCTGATGGGTTGTCCATGTATGGGTACAGGTAGCGCCAGATACGATTGAAGTCCTTGGGCCAAGCCACCTCGGACGCTGCTGGGATTTTGTTAGGGTAGGTGAGAATTGATCCTTTGCTAGGACGGGCAGCCGGGTATTCGCTGTCCAAAGGAGTGACCGTGGAGAGATTGGGTTCGGAGAATTTGAAAGTGGTGTAGGACAGGCCGTGGCCGAACGGGTAGCGCGGAGTGATGTTCGCTTTCTCAAAGTGCCGGTAATCGATGAACAGACCTTCTGTGTAAGTATCCTGAATCTGCCCGAGCGGCTGGTTAATCAGATCCACGCTCGAGGGATAGTCCGTTTCACTGCGGGGGATGGTGTACGGCAGATGGCCACTCGGGCTATGATCGCCAAATAGAACGTCCGTCAAGGTCTCGCCCGCTTCCTGTCCGGGGAGATGAGCCAACAGGACTGCCTTGACCGGCTCAAGGTCGACCCATTCCTCCATTAGGATCGGGCCAACACTGTGGATGACCACGACAACTTGCGAGAACTTGTCTGCTGCCGCTTTGACGAGATCATTTCCTCTATGCCAGGCATTAAGGCCTGCGAGGGTACGATCCCCCGGGTTCCCTTCCACAGTGATGAAGTTCTCGCCAGAATCAGCGTTGATGAAGACCAACGCAATGTCATTGGACTTGGCGCTCACTCCAGGCGGGAAGGAGTCCGTAAGATGGAACTCAACGTTGCGAGTAGCATTCGCGATGGCCTCTTGGGGAGTGTTCAGGTACGGGAGAGTCGCAGTGCCGCTGCCCCATCCGGAGACAAGGACACCCTTGTCGCAGCCCATACTGGAGCAAGAGTTCAGGCCGTCCGGATTAGGGCCAGCATCAGTTCCAAAAACCTTCAGTGAATCGTTTCGGCGCAACGGAAGGGTTTGATCCTCGTTTTTCAAAAGCGTGATGGCGTCTCTGGCAACCGCCTTTGCGGTGACGTTGTGACTGCCCTGCACGTCTACAAACTTGTTCACGACACCAGAAGGCGAGAAGACGGCACCCGGATACAGTAGACCTGTTTCTTCATGTGTGCTGCTCGAGAAGTTTGGCAGGGGATGATCTTTGTCCTGTCCGAACTTATACCATGTAGCAACCACCCGAGTGACCTAGGTTATATTAGCGCCTGGCGCCAGCAGAGCTCACGAACACCGGCAGAACGTACCATATCATTCAGGCGGTCGATAGGGACAGTCCCGTTGAGAACCGACTTCGATAGCTCAGAGCCCCAGTAGCTGTTACCGAGCAGGGGAAGACCGCCGTCTCCGGGCATGGACCTGTCTATATCAGCGGCTGCCCAAATGAAACATCAGCAAGGAAACCCACATGTCGAGACCAGCCAAGGTGCTGGCAACGCCAGACTGATGGGCCAACCAATCCGTCACCACGAATCCTTGGAATCCCAGTTCATCTTTGAGGACACCGTTGATGAGTTTGCTGTTCTGGCTGCAAGCGGATTTGTTCACCTGAAGAGAACATCAGCAAAGCCGGTGGTGGGTAGGCCGTATTTACCCGATATCAAACTCACATCATTGTAAGCCACCATCACCGAGCCCACACCAGCCCGAACGCCCTCTGCAAACGGCCAGAGGTACAATTCATGCAGCGTGCGGTCATCGAGATTGGACGAGTAGGCTTTGGTCCCCAGGAAGGTCATCCGATACATCTCCTGCTCGTTGGCAATGAAATGCTTGAGCGAGGCAATCGTCCCGGTGCTCTGCATACCCTTGATGGTCTGCGCACCCCCAATAGCCTGAAGTACAGGATCCGCGCCAAACCCTTCCCAATTACGGCCACCCTTTGGCTTCCGACCCAGCGGCCCGACAACAGGACCCAATTGTACATTGATGCCCTTGCCCCGGGATTCTTCCCCCAGTGCCACGCCCCTCGCGTGCATGAGCTCCTTGTCGAACGTGGCTCCCACCGTGATACCAGCAGGGAAATATGTAGAGTGATCGGCTGAGGCAATGCCCAACGGGGAGTCCTGGAAACAGAGCTGGGGGATTCCAAACCGTTCCGCACTCCCGGTCTGCCCAGAACACCGTCCCATGAAGAAACCCGTACCCGTAGTGAGGTTCACCTTCTCCGCCAGCGTCATCTGGCTGACCACCTGGTGAGCTTTCTTGTATGCATCGGCCCAGGGAGATACCCATCCTCCCTTGGGCGCAGGGTAATAAGGAGGGGAGTCGTATGAACCGGAGTCTCCCGCAAGCGCAAGAGGCGCAAGTACGGAGGCCAGCGCCCAATACTTGGCGAGGAGCATCGTGTTCAAGAAGCTAGGCCCCTTCAGGCGGACGATTTCAAGCAATGAATGTAAATCCACGGGAGATAAACGCCTGATCGGAAACAAAACTCAGAGTTCAGACAAGGGAGGAGCATCCACGGCTATGATATATGAATCACATTATCGAGTGGACTCTCTGTACGACCACGGAGGTTCGCTGCTAGTACGGAGGCTCGCTACTAGTACGGGGTACATCAGGGGAATATTATGGTATTCGTTCCGAAGCATTGGCAGATCACATTCCCGGGAAGGTAGAGTACTCCGAAACAGATAGACGAGGAAAGAAAACATACTCAGAGTCGTAGTGCCAAATGGATAACAACAAGATGTATTACACGATGTATTGCTCCGTACGGACCAGCCAGCGAAAGAGCCGAAACCTCGAAAAGGTTGTTCTTCGGGATGTAGATGTGATGAGATAATCGCCTTAATCGGGTAAAGCGTCAGGTGAATATGGGCCTTGTGGGGCAGACTAAGCCATATGAAGAGAGTGAGTGGGGAGGCACGTGATAGTGACAGGTCCACCAGGTCACATGCATAGTCGCTTAGTAACAATTTGGGCATTTAATCATGCCAGTAAGTATCACTCTGTATGCTAGAGGAAACGAATATACAGACGTAGACTGCCTAATACTTCAAGTATGATTCGATAGGGCGTTCTGGACTATTGAATCTGCTCTTCCGTGGTTACTCCGAGTACGAGGCACTCGCCTTAAGCGAATGATGCGAAACGGTCCGGACGATCTTGTGCATTTTGGGTGAAGTTTGCGGATTTCGACTGCAGGTGCTCAGGGGTAACAAACGGCTCTGTGGGGTCTGCATAGCCGGTTTTTAGATCCGATGGACTGGTTTTCCCGGAGATATTCCGGATGTGTATCTGCAGTGCCAAAATTAAACTGGATACAGGGCTATTATAGTAATGTCCAAGATAGATCTATGCATAGGGGAGGAAAGGCGAAAAATTATGCATGCTCGAAACTTCATAACTTCATCCCATATAAGAATTCTATACTTCAAAATTAATCCGAGACAGATGCACCCCGTACAGTCAGCTAATTAAACTGACCAGGGAAAAGCCAGTCAAGACGCTGTCGTGCTTCCAAGCCCCAGTGTTCCTGCGGAGTACTGATTCCAAACTTGACCGATCCCTCGATATGCTTGGCCTGGACGAGCTCGGAATGCTCGTTGGTAGCCAGCGCATCGAGGACGGCCGTGACGAATCGACGGGCGTTGTCGGCGTTAGCCTTCATGTTGCCCATCACCATCTCCACCGTCACGTCCGCGGTCGACTCGTGCCAACAGTCGTAGTCGGTGGACATACAGATCATCTGGTAGGCGATCTCGGCCTCGCGCGCGAGCTTGGCCTCCGGGAGACATGACATATTAATGACACTGCCGCCCCATGAGCGGTACATATGGGATTCTGCGCGCGTCGAGAATTGAGGTCCCTCTGCAGGGGGAAGTTAATTAGTTACTGATACCGATAGTCGGTCAGGAAAGCGAGTGAAAAGTGACATACCCATGCAGACTAGAGTACCCTGGTCATGCAAGACAACACCCTCACCCTCCAAGCTGTGTCCGCAAGCCTTCACAACATTGGCAACCCGCTCATCAAACGGATCCGCAAATGGAACGTGGCAGACCATGCCTTGCTCAAAAAAAGTCCACGGCCGGAAACCCTTGGTGCGGTCAATAACCTGGTCAGGGACGACAAAGTCCCGGGGCTTGACATCCTCCCGCAAGCTACCGACGGCAGAGAAGGCGATGATGGTGCGCACCCCGATGGACCGCAGGGCAGCGATGTTGGCACGCGCCGGGACCTCATGGGGAGCCAATTGGTGATGCAGGCCGTGGCGACTGAGGAATGCGACGGCGACAAGCTTGCCGGAGGTCGAACATTTGTGGTGCAGGATGGTGATCGGGGAGGAGGGGTTACCCCACGGCGTCGAGACGGACAGAGACGCAACCTGGGTGAAGCCGGGAAGTTCTCGAAGGCCAGTACCACCGATGACGGCAATGCGGACGGGGTCTGTATATCATAATCGTATTAGAATGCTGAACTTCTTCAAAAGTGAACGAATGCGACTTTGCGGTTCATAGCGGGGCAACTCACCCGCGTAGGTATCAGGAAGAGCAGCCATTCTCCGTGCCAATTGCTTTGGAGACTCGATTCGCCGGAGCGGTCTGGAAGAGAGGGAAGAGAGTAGACGGGGAAAAGAGATAGAAATACTGCTCCTCGTCAAGGGCATCCACGTCTGTCTGTGTTTTGCGACATCCAAAAAGGCCCGACATGAGGCTTTTTTTCGGGCGATTTCCCGATCGGGTTAGATAATCACATGATCCAGGCATAAATATCAGGCATACATAATACTTAGAGCCTCTTCAACCTCAACCACGAGTTCAGTACAACTGTCAAGGACCAGAGGACATTAGGAAGACTGGTTTAAAGGATGTTTTCATACAGGAATCAATGGCAGTTACAAGGTACGGTCGAAACGAATCTGGCCAGAAATTATGACTATACTAAAAATGCTAACTACTAGTAGGCACTTATGCTCGGCGCCATTCATAGTGGTGAGGACCCTTCTTGACCGGCCCAGGATCCTCCCCGGGGACACCAGGCTTGTTGTATGAGTGGGCGCCGAAGAAGTCCATCTGGGCCTCCATGAACTTGGTCGGCAATGTTGTGCCTCCAGTGTATTTCAGATACTCCAGCGTGGCTGAAATGGCCGGGATATACTGATCTGACAATGTGCCGGCGATGACAACCTCTTTCAGGGCCCCAAAGTTCTGGTGCAGTTCACGAGCCACTTCTTCGACGACCTTGAGGTTGGTTAGATGCTTGCCGGAAGACACCGAAGGCTGCAAGATGTCGGCGATAGCCTCGGACTGAATGATACACCCGGCTCGCCAGATCTGAAGGCATTTGGCCAGGTCGATATTCCAACCCTCGTCATCGGAGGCGCGGGCAATGAGCTCAAGTCCTTGGCAGAAGGACGAAAGAAAGCTGGCATAAACGGCGCGGCGCAGGTGCTCGATGAATTCCTTGGTGTCTTTGATGTGCTCGATAGGCTTGGGACTGGGAACGTCGATCTTCTTTGCGACGCGTACCCGTTCCTCCCGGTTACCGCTGGCGACTCGCAGGAAATGGGCTGTCGCTAGAGTCGGGGCTGAGATATGGCGGGCTGCTGCATCCATGATCGACCAGAGCGGTGTACCCTCGGTGTCGTCGTCGTCTTGGACGACCTTGTCCAGGACGTCGTCCAACACGTACCCGTCGTCCCGACTGGCGCCCTCACCATGGTAGTCTCCCTCGGGCGTCCGTCTGGTATGGCAGATTTCAGAACCGATCTGGAGAAGAAAGTTGTTTTTAAGTTCGCCTTTGTTGTTCCAATCGGCAAAGATGTCCCCGATCTCTTGATAGTCGAGTCCCAATCCTTGGTGAAGAAGTGACCAGGCCTCGGCCACGGCTGATAGCATACCTCCCTCGATGCCATTGTGGACCATCTTGACAAAGTGTCCCGAACCCGCAGGACCGACAGCCGTCACACAGGGGAGACCCGTCTTGCGGTCCTTGGCCGCGTATGCCTCGAGCAGTGGCATGACGAGCTCCAGAGCCTTAGCATCACCTCCAGGGGACAAACTCGGCCCCCGTCGCGCTGATTGGTAACCCCCCGAAACACCCATCCCTATCCAGCTGACGCCAAGCTCCTGACACTCTTTCTGTCTCCGCTCGGTGCGGCGGTAGTTCTCATTTCCACCGTCGAGGATGATATCGCCCGACGTGAGATCATGCTTGATCATGTCAAGCACCGAATCGGCTGGCTGGCCATGCGTAATGGAGAACATAAAGAGCTTGCGATCTTCCTTGCCCCCTAGGCTTTTGGTGAACTGGTCGATGTTGTAGAAGCCCTCGATCTTGGTCTTGACATCCTTTTCATCTTTCACCCAGCTCGTGAGTTGGTCCACGTTCTTCTGGCTAACGTCCCACACCGAGACGTCTAGGCCAATCTCGGAGAATGCGAAGGCCATCATCGAGCCCATATTCCCGGCCCCGACGATGCCGATGCGTTTGAAGTGTTCGGTCGGAGATCTTTGCGACGGCATTGTCGTTGTGATTAATTCAACTGATCGAACGGTGTTTGTATTGTTACTGGAATACACGATCTATCTAGGCTAGAGACAATAGAGAACGGCTATTTAACCGTTTTGTGCTTTCGGAAAGGCTGTCCGGTTTTAAAATGCGATGCTGCGATTACATCATGGCCGCGGTGGACGTCACGGCGATGTATTCCAGATTGAATCTTATCATGACCAGGATTTGATGTCACTTGTGCCTTCTCAGCCCATTTGCCTTTGCATATACAGACGAAATACAGGTCGCGAGGCAGACGGAATATGCCTCCGTACGCGTATGCCATGTTACTTGCGTTGAATGACATGACATCACTATGGTCAAAGGACGATTGTCTACTGCCGGAGGACAATTCTGCTTTATCAATTACACCCAGCACATTTCTGCTCCAACTTACACTCTCTCAGTTACTCACTCAATCCCTATAGACAGCTAAATCAAAGAAAATGACTCAATTCATTCCCTTCGAATCCCTCCGCCGCATTCCCCTCTCCTACGCCACCTGCTCCATCGGGACCAGCGAACAAGACACGCTCCCACGCAAACTCGAAGCCATAAGCAATGCCGGCTTCACGGCTGTCGAGCTCTCCTTCCCGGATATCCTGGCATATGGGTCGAGCATTATGGGCCATGAGGTGAAGCCAGAGAACTTCAGCGAGTTGACCAGGGTGGCCGCGGAGATTCGGAAGTTGATGGACACCAATGGGTTGAAGGTCATGATGTTGCAGCCGTTTGCGAATTTTGAGGGGTGGCCGGCTGGATCTTTGGAGAGACAGGATGCCTTTCGGAGAGCAGAGGGATGGATTGAAATCATGAATGTCGTGGGGACGGATTTGCTGCAGGTACTGCCTACCTGGATCTGTGCACCGAGTGTATTCATACATGTGCTAGGCTAACTGTAAAGCAGGTCGGCTCCAGCGACTCCCCAGCAGGCAAAATTACCATCGACCGACAACTCATCGTCTCAGACCTGCGCGAGCTGGCCGACATGCTCGCCAAGCACCAAAAGCGCCTTGCGTACGAGAACTGGTGCTGGTCCACGCACGCGCCCACCTGGCACGACGTCTGGGACATCGTGCGAGCCGTTGACCGACCCAATGTCGGCCTATGCCTGGACACCTTCCAAACGGCCGGCGGCGAATACGGAGATCCTACAAGAAGCACAGGCATCTTGAACGACCTACCACCGGAACCGCTCCTGAAAGACTTCCGCCAGAATCTGGAGCGCCTCGCGCACACGGTCCCGCCCGAGCGCATCTATCTGCTCCAGATCTCCGATGCGTATAAGCCAGCTTCCGGGCCGTTCGAGGACAAGACGATTGACGGGCTGCGGCCGCGTGGCCGCTGGAGCCACGATTACCGGCCCATGCCCTATTCCGGGGGTTATTTGCCGATTGAAGAAGTCGCTAGGGCGGTGTTGCAAACGGGGTTCCGGGGGTGGTTCTCCATGGAGATTTTTGATGGTGGACCGGACGGGAAGGGGAAGAAGTACGATATGGGGGAGTATGCGAAGGAAGCTATGGAGAGTATGCAGCAGCTTTTGAGAAACTGTTCCACGGATCAGGAGCGTGATTAACTTAGCTAGCTACTTAGCTAGCTAGCGGACGAGATGTAAAATGCTATGTACAAATGGATATAATCATGCAACAGGAAGCATCAAACAGGACGGAATCATAACACAAGAAACAAATTCAAGTAAGGTTGCTGGGATACTCAACCCCATACGTCGGCACAAATTCTTCCTTCACACTCCGCAAGCTCACAAACCGGCTCAGCAAGTTCGCACTTCCGGCCTTGTCATTCGTGCCACTAGCCCTGGCACCGCCAAACGGCTGCTGGCCAACGACGGCGCCCGTGCTCTTGCAGTTAATGTAGAAGTTGCCCGCGGCGTTGCGCAGGGCATCACCGGCGCGCACGACGGCGTCACGGTCCCGCGCGAAGATGGAGCCGGTCAGGCCGTACTCGCCTGTGGTATCGATCTTCTGGCAGATCCTGGCGAAGTCCTCCTCCGTGGCGTCGGGGTAGGCGTACACGACAAGGACGGGCCCGAAGAGCTCGCGGGAGAGAAGCGGGTGGTCCGGGTTGGTGGTGCGGTAGACGGTGGGCTGCACGTACCAGCCCTTGGAGGCATCGTGGGAGCCACCGGCGAGGAGCTGGAGTTCGGGGTCCTTGTTGGCCTCGTCGATGACGCCAGCGAGCTTCTTGAACGAGGCTTCGTGGATGACGGGCCCGCAGAAGTTGGTGAAGTCGGAGGGTTCGCCGACGCGGAGGGCTTTGGTCTCCTCGGCCAGCTGAGAGAAGAACTCGTCCGCGATGGACGCGGGGATGTACGCGCGCGAGGTGGCGCTGCACTTCTGGCCCTGGAATTCAAAAGCGCCGCGGACGGTCTGCACGACGGCGTTGCGCAGGTCGGCGGATTTGTGCACCAGGTGGAAGTTCTTGCCGCCGGTCTCACCGACGATGCGAGGGTAGGAACGGTACTTGCCCTGGGCAACTCCCTGGGCAATCTGGCCGTACAGACTGCGGAAAACGGCAGTGCTGCCGGTGAAGTGCAGGGCAGCAAAGTCCCGGTGGTTCAGGATGGTGTTGGTGACTTCCTCTGCGTCGCCGGGAACGAATTGAATGACATCGCGAGGAAGACCGGCTTCCAGGAGGATCTTGTAGATGAGGTGGTTGGAGGCGATGGCCGAGGGGGAGGGCTTCCACACGACAACGTTGCCCATCAGGGCTGGGGCCGCAGCGAGGTTACCGCCGATGGCTGTAAAGTTAAAGGGGCTGACGGCGTAGACAAAGCCTTCCAGAGGGCGATATTCCACACGGCTGTATATTTTTCATTTCTTCATTAGGCTGTGTCCAATAAAAAAACAAATTAGAGAGGATAAAGGACTTACTTCCAGACACCTGGGGCGTTGTGAGCGGGCTGCTGGGCATACATGTCCTCTGCGTACTTGACGCCGAAGCGCAAAAAGTCGCACAGCTCAGCAGCAGCATCGATCTCAGCCTGGAAGGCATTCTTTCCCTGACCGTGCATGGTCAAGGCCATGATATCGTAACGGTACTTGGTAGAGATGAGATCAGCGGCCTTGAGGAAGATACTGGCGCGTTCTGCGAAAGACGTCGAAGCCCACGACTCCCGGGCCGACAGAGCAGCATCGATAGCAGACTGGACCTGAGGAGCGGTGGCATTGGAGTATGTGGCCAGAGGAGCATGCGAGGAAGGGTTAGACTGGGTGAGGGTTGCGTTCTTGAGCTCTTGTCCGGCCACGACGAGAGGCACGTTCAAGGGAGCGTTCTGCTTATGTTTGGCAAGAGCGTCCTGGAGGGCTTTTCGGTCTGGAGTTCCAGGCGCATATGTTTTCTGGTCCTTGTTAGATTACTTCTATTCCCTTGGAAGCAGAGGCTGCATTGTATACCCACGTTAGGTTCATTGTTGATCAGAGGGGCTTTGAATGTGGCATAAGAGCCCATTCCCCGGGTGAACGATAGGGAAGGGCATTTGGAGAGACGCTGCAGACGAATGAGGGAGGTCATCTTGCTCTCCTAATCACAACAACAGATCGAGAGACAAAGATGCAGAAAGTTGGACGTTGAAGTGAAAGGAAGAAGAGAAGACGCGGGGATGTTGGAGATATAACAGTGGCGGTTACAGCCGGTGGTGGCGGATGGCCAATGAGGATGACTGTTAGTCAATTATGCACGGAGGAAGAGCAGCAGCAAGTGAAACTGCGAGAATAGTGTCATCTTTGGGGCGCCAGAGCCTGGCTGGACCAGGAATGCTGGAGACGGCCCGGGACCGGGTGTCGAGGAGGACAGTATATAGACCGCCGTTTGTAGGCCGCAACTGGGGATAATCAAGGGGTGGATGGATGGGCTGGAAATGTGGAAGGCCTCCAACCGGCAGAAGGCACAGAGACAGTGCCCGTTGAATGCTTTGTCGCCTGTTCTCTGCGGTCTTTTGTACTCTGTATACTTCGGCTGATCTGGAGATCTGATAAGATCTGTCAGTCTACACTCGATGCCAACCACCTCCCACCTCTCTCAGGTTCGCCAGGGTTCTACGGCCTCTGGCTACACCTGCGATGATCCGTGTCTTTCTCTTGGCTTATAACAATTATATTGAAGAGTAACCCTGAATAAACCCCGTGCAGCGCTCCGAACCGTCTCTTATCCTGCCGTGCACTGACCGGCCCGGTGCCCGGATCGACAGCCCTTATCTAATCTCTGCTGATCAAACCCGGCCGGAGTTTGAAGACGGCGGCATGTCCAGGGCACAGGAACTGCTGCAGGATAAGAACCCGATGCCGTAACAGTGTGGGCAGTCACAAGAGCAGAACAAACCGGCTGTTGTCACCGGGTCTCTGCCTGCATCTGCCCGTCCGTGGTACAAATACTTCTTCATCCTTTCAGCTCTCTTCATACCCCGTACTATCCTCTATCTTCGATTCTATACCGGACCATACGGCCACCATGAAGCCCAGATGGACAAGATCCCTCGTCAGTGGCACTCGCCACTCCCCCTTGGGCGCTCCGGTCTTTATCCCTAAGAAAGTATCCTCCTCGCCCGCTTCTGCTTCCTCTTCCTCTCCTTTATCCCGCCTGCCTATGTCGTCTGTCCTTCGCTCCCTTATCGTCTTGTCCATCTCTTCCTCGTCTCTTCTGCTCAAGCCCTGCATCTATACTCTTTCACACCTGGCAGAGCCGAGATCGGCCCTCCTTGATGTCGCCCGAAACCCCCTCTTGAATTTCCTCGTTAAACACTCTATCTACCGCCAGTTCAACGCGGGCGAAAACAAGCAGGAGGTCCAGCAATCCATCCGGGAAATTAAACGGCTGGGATGCCGTGGGGCTTTGTTGGGTTATGCTAGGGAATATTTGGGCGGACAGAGCAACACCACTGCTCTGTCTGAAGAGGCGGCTCGGAAGGAGATTCAAATGTGGCTTGATGGGACACTGCAGACAGTCGACATGGCCCAGCCCGGGGATTTTATTGCTTTAAAGTAGGCTTAGTCCTATTCTATGCATCTTTTAGCATCTTGCTAACGTCTCAGGTTCACCGGAATGGGTGCTCAAGCATACGAATACCTCCAGCAGCAACGAGACCCCTCCTCTTTCATGAATTCCGCCGTCCAGCAGGTCTGCGATCTGGCTATGGCCCGTAATGCCCGTCTATTAGTCGACGCCGAACAACAGGCCGTCCAGCCAGGGATCGAGGCCTGGTCCCTACGGTACCAGCGCTACTGCAACTCCCGCACTCCAGGCCGTGCCACCTTCTACACTACTTACCAGGCGTACCTGCGCTCAACCCCAGCCACCTTGGCCCGGCACTTGGAGGTTGCCCGCAAGGAAGGCTACACACTGGGCATTAAGCTGGTTCGGGGAGCGTACCTCAAGACGGAAGCGCGTGATCTCATCTGGGCAACCAAGGAGGAAACAGACGCCTGCTACGACGAAATCGTCGAGGCAGTCTTGACCCGTCGGTATAACCAGATGCTGCAGCCGGGAGACAAATCGACAGAACTCCCACCGGCCAACCTGATCATTGCCACACATAACCGCGATTCCGTGCAAAAGGCCCACGCCCTGCGTCTGGAACAGCGCGCACACGGCCAGGACCATGGCGTCGACCTCAGCTATGCCCAGCTGCAGGGTATGGCCGACGAGATCAGCTGCGAGCTGACCCAGGGATTTGAAGCGGCGGAGAAGGAGACAGACCGGAGCGAGAGGCCGAATGTGTACCAACTGTTGACCTGGGGGTCGGTCAAGGAGTGCATGGGATTCTTGCTCCGCAGGGCCATTGAGAATACGGAGGCGGTGGGCCGGACCAAGCAGTCACAGCAGGCGATGTTGCGGGAATTTCGACGGAGGGTATTCGGGTAGATTATATCTTATTCTTGAATATTGCCAGATGCTTGAATATTAATATGCATAGCGTGATGAAATATTATTCAATACTGCCTCTTTGTTCATGAGCCCTAAGTATCAGTTGGCTAAAGTTAAGTCGACACCCACACGTGACATATTAGCCCTCAAATGAAAGATGTGGCTAGAAAGATACAGTATTCATCGTGTATACAGGAGAATTCGAGGTCACGATGTCTCAACCCCATATAGTCCAGATTCTTCCGAGCATGCGTACGGAGGTCATCAATATACAAATCGAACACATCATGTGGATTTCGACCAGGAGCAGCGTTGTTGCCGAGTAGCATTCCTCGAGTCAAATGTATTCTTTGTGCAGCTCCCCGTGCTGGGATCGGAAAAATCTCCTGATTATTTTATCAGCCAACGGTAGAAGATGGTAACAGTAATATTAATCCTGACACTACCTACCTCTCTCTGCTGCAGATGCGGGATTTCATCTCTGGCTAAAGTATAAAGCTCAACTGAGCCATACGCTTGATCTGTTTGTGCAACTCTGGTCCAGTTTAAAAAAATAACAGCCTGAACAGAACCAACCCCCCTGATCAGCCACATACTCCACATCTAAGCAAAAGGTAGCAGCATCACTGTAAGCAGAGCCTGAAAAATGAATGACTGTGGTGCATGTCTCTTGCAGTTGTCCTGAAAGATACATTGTAATAAGCAAAGAGTGAATTCAGAAGATCAGGAAAACTAGGCATAAAAGAGTGCAACTAAAGACAGGCTGTGGAAGGAGACATTGAATACTAAAAGTCAACCCTAAGGAAAGATCTGAATTACATAAAGATGACACAGGTGAGATAGATTGCTTGTCCTAACAGAAAACCTCTGTTCTTTGACAGCAGTCCAGATAATGTCAATCTTGACAATGTATCTTGTAGAAACCCATCTCGAGGGTCAGCTATTGTCTGCAAACTCTGCAAAGATTGGGTTGACTGGGCTGCTTAACCGGGCCACAGTGACGGTCAACAGAAGGAAAGCAGTGAAAGTCAGTGACCAGTCATACCTGAGGTTGTCTAGCCAAGAATTCACTTCTCTTTGTGGGTTTTCTCACTCTCTCCTCTCCTTCTATTTATTCTGTCCCCTGTCCCCTGTCCCCTTCCTCTCCTTCTGTTCTTCTTCAACAGACCAGAACTCTTCCATCTTCCTTGCTCTAGATTTCTAGATTTCAAAATTGGTCTCTCGCCAGCTCATCATATTCATTCCTTTCTATCCTTTACACTCCCTGCTTTTGAAGACAGGACACCACGTTTTGCAATGTCTTCGAGCTTCAGGATGTCATCTTCGCATGGATCAACCAGCACGGAAATGGTCGAAATCCGCTTTCAGCTGATGGACAGTGGCACAGGTGTGCCCTGACCTGTTGTCACTTTGGTGTCCCGCGTGCCAGGCGCGGATGCAGGTCAGTGAAGTTGTTGAACAGGCAGATACTTGAAATACCCATAATGACCACTTAAAGTGGACATGGTCATTTCGGTAGTCTAGCGGTATTTTGTCTCCAACGGAGCCAACAAAGGTTTGTATACATACCCGCACCCTTTCTCTCTAGGGATACTGACAATAGTATTTTTACAGCCCTACGTCGCTGGGAACATCAACCAATCAATTTCCAAAACCAAATCGCGCGCCAGGTTTCGCGAGTTTGCCAACCAAGCGCCCCGGATATTGTTACGGCTATTGATAAGTTGTTGAGTAGGCAGATACATAAAATGCCTGTAATGACCGCTTAAAGTGGCCATGGTCATTTTGCTAGTCTAGCAGTATGTTGTCTCCAGCGGAGCCCAACATATGCTGAATGGCTATATCGCCGATACCCGCAATAGTCAATTTATGGACGTTGAAGCGAGACTACAGAGCCTTGGAGTACATTTTGATGGGGTGCTCGATTCGGGCTTTGATGGTTTCCTGGATTCAGACTCGGGTGAAGTGCTTGTTGCGGCCAAGGAGAAGAAATACTATCGAAACCAACTTCAACCCATCAAGAGGATGGAGTCTGGCGTGGTAATTACAGGCGATTCCTCCAAAACCGCCAACACTACCTCGGCGAAGTGGTTGCCGGTAGAGGCTTGGAGCGAACGAGAAAGCAGATTTATGCCGGGGGAGTCCACGGAAGAACTGCAGTTACTTCACAGCTATTGAGAACGTCTTCACTGACATAAAACAAGTTACTGGAGCAATTGACGTGAGGATTGCCGGAAGTTAGTTGGGTAGTTGATTGTTGCTGGGCGTTGTCTCTTACTAAAGCCTTTGTATTTGTTGCTCACTATCTTATTTGCTGGGGAAAGAAAGAAGAAAAGAGAAACCCAAACAAGAGACCAATCCAAAGCGCAGTTATAGTAAATTGCTACAGTGATTTCCAGTCCATCTCTACTCTAGGTTACAGGGAAAACCATTCAGGGCCTCATGCCACTAAAGCTAACTACTAGTTAGCATACTCCACATGGTAGCGGGTCAGCGGCGGTGATTACCACGTACAGAAGGGTGTATCAGGACACCGCAGTGTAAACCCCATAGTGGACAGTAAATATGCATCGACTCGAAGCCTCAGGATTACCCGATTGGGTTAGTTTTGGTTCTGTATTCTGTATATTGGTCTCTCTGACCAACTAGTTATAACTCCCAACCTTTCTTCTCCTTCTTCTTCTTTCTTCCTTCTCCCTTAGCAGTGTCATATCTTCCAAACTGCCCCATCACAATGCTTCTCCTCACAGAATCTACCATTTCCTCCCTCTTCACCACCCTCTCCGCCTCCCAGGTTCATGAATTTTTGCACATTCTCGCTCAATCCCTCGCCTCCCTCCAGGGCAGCAACCATGCCATCCATCAGCCACACCGTACCAGCATCGCAACCGACTATAGCACTGCGCTCTTTATGCCTGTCTCCAACACCACCACAACCGGTATCAAGATCGTGACGGTGCCTCGCGGCCGGCGCATTGCGGGGGTGATCAACCTGTTCTCCCCGGACGGAGAGTTGTTAGGATTACTGGGCGCTGCAGAGATCACGGCATTCCGTACAGCTCTGGCCACGATGACGATTTTCGTGAAATGTCCGAAGGATATCCAGAAAGAGCATATTGTGGTGTTTGGGTCCGGTCGACAGGCGGAGTGGCATGTCCGGTTGGCGCTGCTCCTGACGGCTCCCGGGGAGATCAAATCGATTACATTTGTGAACCGGGGACGAGCACGGTTAGACATGCTCGAGAACGAGGCACTGAAGAGTCTACGGGATCAACATCCGGGAGTGAGTAGTATCCGCACTCTCGCCCAGGAGGACAACGATGACTACGAGACTACGCTCCGGTCGACTTTGGCAAACAGCGATATCATCTTCAGCTGCACACCGTCGACAGAGCCCAACTTCCCCTCTTCTTTTCTGCAAACATCTCCACCGAAACGGCGCTTCATTGGCCTAATCGGGTCGTATAAGCCGCATATGCAGGAGATAGATACGGAGACGCTGATGACAGGCAACGGAGTGGTGTATGTGGACTCAAAGGAAGCGTGTTTAACCGAATCAGGCGAGTTGATTCGAGCGGGAGTGACGGAATCGCAGCTGGTCGAGATTGGCGAGGTATATTCCGGGTCTCATGCCGTGGAAAACGACGGGAACGTGGTGTTCAAGTGTGTGGGCATGGGGATTATGGATCTGGTGATTGCACAGAAGGTGTTGGACGTAGCGGTGGAGAAGGGACTGGGCGTGCAGGTCGACGGCTTTGCATGATTCGCATCCAGTTGTATATCTACTCTACTCCGGAGTACAGTATATTACTCGATTTGGCAGATATGATGCTATCCAGACACCCTCCCAGCTCACGTGGGGTTATCCGCCCGGAGAATTTTGAACCGCGTCTTTCCTCCCATTCCTCTCTTCAACTCTCCCACGACTGTCCCGCGCTCCTCTATTGAGTTTCTATAAACTTATAATAGCATATCATGATCCATCCTCCCTAAGATGGACTCTCCCGGGCAATCCAAACGCCCTCGCGTGTCCGAAGAGAACCGCAAACGAGCCGTCCGAGCGTAAGCCTATAATGCATCATGCCCCCATGTTAGAACCCTATATACATATACTAACAGACCGATAGATGCGATGGTTGTCGTCGTGTGAAGGAAAAATGTGAAGGAGGCATTCCCTGTCGGCGCTGTGCCCGATATCATCGTCAATGCATCTTCACACATCCGGAGCAGCAGCCAAGATCAACGTATGGTCCCTGCCTATACGTATATAAACGAGGCTAATTCCCATAGCGAGGAAGATCGCGTCCACTACATGGAACGCATTCTGCATTATCATCTGCCCCATCTCCCTCTGGACGTGGCGTCGCTGCGGACGGCTGCCGACCAGCTGCAGAGCCAGCGACACCGGGGGTCGTTGGGGTCAGTCGATGTCGAGGACTTGGAGGATTTGACGATTGATGACGAGGAGTTTGTCATTAAGCCGATGCCTGATGACACCACTCAGTACTCGGGGGAATTTTCGTATCTGAATTTTTCCATGAAGATTCGGAGGAAAATTGATGAGTGGATAAAGGCTGCTGCGCCGGAGGTATTTTTATTTTTCCTTTTTCTGCTCCCTTCTGTCTGAAGAGTCTTGCTAATTTATAGGCATCCACGGAAACGGAAACTTTCGAAGACCACTGGCGAGCCACCCAGCTGCAATCTGGGTCGTCGCTGGTCTCGGCTTCCATCACCTGTCTGCCCCCGCGTTATGTGGCTGATTTCTTAGTCCAGATCTTCTTCAAATACGCGCAGACAAACAATTTCTACGTCGAAGAGGACTGGCTTCTCGATAAATTGAACAGCTGCTATGTTGATCCTTCCAGTCTCTCACCCGATGATGCTGGTTCTGTGTGCGCCATTCTCATGGTTCTGGCTGTGGGCACGCAGTTCGCCCATATGGAATCGCCTACACCTACCGATCAACTCTCCGATGACCACCGTTTCTCGGAGGATGAGGTCGGACTGACGTTTTATCAGTTTGCGTCGAAATTGCTGCCAGATATCATTGCCACGACCTCAGTGCGTAGTGTGCAGGCTTGTTTGCTGATTGGGACATACTTGCTTCCGCTGGACACGTCGGGGCTTTGCTATACGTATTTCGGACTGGCGTTGAAAATGGCCATCCAGAATGGTATGCATCGTCGGTATCAGGGCGAGGGGCTCTCGCGGCGGACGGTCGAGGTGAGGAATCGGGTTTTTTGGACTGCGTATACAATTGAGAAGTATGTCATTTAAATCCCTGTTATCCCTGAACCCTGGTTTCTGACAAGCTAGGCGCGTGAGTATCCTCCATGGTCGACCCGTCTCACTCTCAGATGCCGATGTCGATGCCGCTCTGCCAACCGATTTTCGTGGCTTGATGCCCTCTCCCCAAGTCTCAAACCATACCAATATGGTGACCTTGATCACATTGACTTTGAAACTGGGCCAAGTTGCCCATGAAATGTGTGTCCTACGTCCCTGATATGTGTACGCGTCTCCTAACTTGATCAGCTCATCACTACGAAAATCCCCCAAGGGCCAGCAGCAGGACTGCCTGGAACGCCTCCTTAGCCTCCGCCGCAACCTCGTCGAATGGTGGTCTACTCTCCCAGAAGTCACTAACTGCAGAGACCTAAACCCCTCGGGTCCCCTTTTCCGCTCCAACGTCCACCTAAAACTCGACTACTGCCTCACCCGCATCTTTATCGGCCGTCCCTTCCTCTTCAGCAACATTCGCGGTATAAACGCGGCCGCCGTCTCGACCCCAACTCCGCCCTTCAAACTCACCGCGGGGACCTCGAAGAATCGCACCATCCTCGTCACTGACTGCGTCGACGCGGCGTTGGAAATTGTCGATCTATGCCGGCTCCTCCGCGATGAGACCGGACTCGCCCGTGCTTCGTTTACCGAGTTCAGCTCGTGCCGTGCTGCGCTCCTTGTCATTCTCGCACAGAGCCTGACAAAACGCACAGAGCGCCTCCGCGAGTCAATCGATAAAGGCATGGCACTGATCAAGATCATGTCCATGGGTGTGGGTTCAGCTCGCTCGGCGGTCAGCGTCATCGAGGCATTGGAGAGGGCCATCCGACGACTTGAGGAATGGAGTGTTGCCCGGGGCGGAAATGGATCTAACCCTGGGGTCGTGGAGTCAGCATACGATCGCTTTAAAAATTGGGAGATGTTGTGGAAGTCGGGGCCGCTCTCTCCTTCGGTTTCGGTCCCTGTTCCGAACGGCCAAGATCATATTGCCAGTGGTAGTGGTAGTATTGGTATTAATACCGGCACTCCTATGCCGGTAACGCCGTTGACCACCGCTGGCACTGCCGTGACAAGCACCAACAACGTTACAAACCCTGATGCCATGCTTATCACGCCTAGCAACCAGACTAGCAACCAGACTAGCACACATACTCACGGCAGTGAATATGGGACCCTACCCGGGCAATCCGCCTTTTCCCCAGCAAACCCACATTTCGCATTCGACCACTTCGTCTCGAACTTCCCACAGGAACTAGATGAGTTCACGGCCATTCCGTGCTTCGAGGTCGACGCCCAGCAACAGGTCCAGGCGCAGAACCAGGTTTCGGGTCAGACAAAAACACGGAGTTCGGGCCAGGATCAGACACAAGGACAAAGGTTAGGGTTAAGTGAGGCGTCGGATAACCGCTGGATGGAGTTTATTAACGGTGATTGATTGGTTTTGCTTTTTTTTTTTATATGTCTGATTTGGTTAAGATTCCCTTTTGTATGAATATGGGGTTTTATACCTTGAATAGGTGGGATGCATGATTTGATGAGTACATGAATTTAACATGAATGCTTTGGCTATTAATAACCATGGATATGAATATGAATACATTAGTTAGTCAAAGGTAACCTTTTTCCCCTTGAACGACACTGCGCCCTGCTGCTGCTCCTTGGCCTTCCTAGCAGCCTCCCACGATGGATGAAGCGGTTTATCATCGTTCGCTTTGTCCTTGCCCTGTCCTTGACTCCTGCTCTGGCCCCTGGTGTCCCAATCCCTCACCCTCTCCTTGAAGCCTCTATTCTTCCCATCCTCACCACCACCACCACCAGACGTAGCCCCCCTCCGAACATCCCACCCACTATCCCGATCCCTCTTCTTGTTCTGATTCTCCTGCCGAACATGATTTGCCCCCGAACCGTACTTCTTCTCCCACAGGGCACGTCGCGCTTGCTGGCCCATCCTATTCTTCCGGCGTGGTTTACCGCCAGAATCAGAGTTCTCGGGATCGGGATCAGACTCGGAGTCTGAGGCGGAAATGTATCCGCCCATTGAGAGAGAAGGAAGGAAAGTTGTTGTTGTTGTTGGTGGTGCCATTGTGGCCGTGCTGGTGGGTTTAGACTTTTTGGGTGCCGGTTCCGGGGACGGTCGTGGGGAGGGCGTTATTGACATCGCGTCGGGATTGGGGAGTTCGTTATCTGAACCGGAGTCGGAGTTGGCGAGACGGGAGTCGAATTGTGTGAAGTCATCTTCGTCTTCGTCGTTGTCGTCGTCGTCGCTTCCACCTTCATGGTTGGGGTTCATAGTCTTGTCCTCGTCCTCGTCTTCTGCATGCTCTACCCCTGCATCATTCACTTTCACCTCCCCGAGAGCTTTATTTTGACCAGAACGGTCCATGCCTCCATCCTTCTTCTTATGTTCCGAAGCGCTCTCCTTTCCTCCTGATTGCGCATCCACCCCTAACAACCGTCGAAATCCCTCCATAATCCGGGGCAGCTCGTTCTTCACCGGATTCGACTTGAACAGACGCGCGAGAACATTCGCCTCTGCGGGATTGCGCGGCGCTTCCGAAGTAATTTTCCTGGTTTCGCTGAATTGTTTGAACGTGGGGTTTTCGGCGATGCGCTTTGTCCGGGAGAGGTTCTTGTAGAGATATTTTGTGGCTGTCTTGGACATATCCAGTTCCTGTTCATCATCCTGTTAGCTCTTGCTTCGGGCAGACAGATATATATTTTCCGCGCAGGTAGACATGGGACGTTGGATGTACCTTCAATATCCTATTCTCCTCCTCCAACCGCCCCAACATGCCCTCTTTCGCTTTCTCTTCACCAGGCTCCCCCTCCGAACGAGCTTTCTTCCCCCGTCTACCCATCTTCTGCTTCTCGAAGCCGCGCGCGACTTTTAATGCGCGCGCGAGGGTCTGCACCTCATGGTCGAATTTGATGGACAAACGTTGTGAAATCCAGGATCCGCCAGTTGAGCTACCGGCGAGGTCTGAAAGCTTGCGTTTTGGCATTTTAATCCTCTGGTATTTTCCCTATATTTTTGGGGGGCTTTCTTTTTCGCGTTTAGCAGTTTTCGCGTAGTTGTCGTTGCTGAGTGATAGTAGAGAGTATGGATAAGGCGGAGGTAGAATTTGCGGAATCTTTGGCGTGCCAAGACCGATGGATGTTGTATGCACCGGCCAGTTGACTACAATTTTCTACAGGGACTTTCAGAGGTTGGCAGGCAGAACTCAATTGAAACGGTATATACACAGTACAGATACAGTCTATTTCTTTTCCTCCGGCTTCTCTTCCGGCTTAGGGGTAGGGAATTTGAACTGTGGCAGTCAGCGATGGACAAGATCAAATTGAGAGGTCGAAGGACAGAAAAACATACCGATTCCGGCTTATCATCCCGACCAGGACCAACAGGCTCCCACGCCGTCGTACCGCTTTCAAAGTTCCGGAAGGCCTGCGTAAGCTCCAGGGGCTCAATCACAATCCGCTTCTTCTCCTCATCGTACCGCAACTCCGTGTATCCGGTGAGCGGGAAGTCCTTGCGCAACGGATGACCATCAAACCCATAGTCAGTCATGATGCGGCGCAGGTCGGGATGACCCGTGAAGAATACCCCGAACATGTCATACACCTCGCGCTCGTACCACAGAGCGCCCTCGAATAGCCCCGTCAAGCTAGGCACGGGGGTGGCCTCGTCGGCGTAGGTTTTGACGCGGATGCGCGAGTTGAAACGCACACTAAGCAGGTTGTAGACGACCTCAAACCGCTGGTCCTTGGTTGGGTAATCGACCGCCGTGATATCCGAGAGCTGGGTGAATTCGGCCGCGGTGTGGTATTTGAGGAAGTTTATGATCGGGAGGAGACCGGCCGGGGCCGTGTGCAGGCTCAGTTCGTCCTTCCACACCGAGAACTGCTGGACATATTTGGGCAGACACGACATCACGTATTGTCCGTAGGCGTGGAGACTATCGGCCTTCTCGAGGTATTTGTCCGCCGGGTTGACCACGGGGGCACGGAGGGGCCCCTCGGCTACCAGAGTCAGTACATTTTCATGTCAAAAAAAAGTTAAGGGCAGCAAAAGCCACGCACGAGGACGCTGCGCCTGGCGCATATTAGGAACATCCGGGGTCGTTGGCGGGACCTTCGCGGCATATTGCAGAGGGGTCGTAGCAAAAGCCCTGGTGCTGCCCTTCGAGGCCGAAACCAACGAACGGCTGGAACCCAGCCGCATCAACGAGCGAGCAGAAGCCATGATCAGAAGCAACTGCGGGAACAAAAGACAAAATGGGACGTGAGGGAACCGGGGACGGCGGGCAGTGAGCTCACTGTCTCTACCAAAGGATCACCGTCCAGGACGAGGTTGCGAGGGCGGTCACGTGGATATGCTGAATAACGCGCTTTCCCATTGGCCAGAGCAGTCAAACACTGCAAACGCCACAAACGTGGCAAACACCGGCTGCAGGCTTGGCGCTTGTCCTTCGCCTCTTCAAACTCTCCTCGTCGACTTTCCATCCTCAGTTTCTTCCTTCCTCGATGACCCCCTCCCCACGATTCACCTTTCTCCTTCGCTACTAATTTCCTTATTCTCCCTATCCTTTTAATTGGCTCCTACTCCTCCTTCCCTTCTTTTTCTCGTTTCTCTTCTTTCTCACTGCTGTTGCACGTGGACTTTGGTGACTTCCCCGAGTGGTGCACACTACCTGGCACTATGTCAAGCCGTGAACAAATCGACTCCGTCATCGACGACGACGATGAGTTCTGGTATGTCCACGCTGGATACCCTGGAGCTATTATAGGATTTTGCAGCGCTGACCTTTTTTCTTTGCAGCCCCCTTTGCATCGAAGAGTTCGACCTGTCAGACAAAAACTTCAAACCTTGTCCCTGTGGGTACCAGGTAGGTAGACGCGCTTCTCATCTTCCAAGAAGGAGATTGGCTTTTCCCCGTGTGACCTGCCGAGAGCTAGAGGTGCTGACGAGACCACTAGATTTGCCAATTCTGCTACAACAATATCAAGACCCATAGCGAAGAAGGCCGGTGCCCCAACTGCAGACGTCCCTACGATGAGAGTACCATACAGTACAAAGTTCCGGATGCAGATGAGTATGTTCTTATTTTTATTTCTATTCTTTTTTTCCCCCGTCTTTTTCTGTTGGACGCATTGCCTGCGAATACGGCTAACACTGCGTGAATAGATTCAAAGCGGACTTGGCGTTGAAACACCGCAAGGCGGCTGCCGCGAAGAAGAAAGAGGTCGAAAAACGCGAAATCGAGGCTTCCAGTCGGAAAAATCTGGCTGGCGTCAGGGTGGTCCAGAAGAACTTGGTTTACGTGATTGGCCTTAACCCCTCAATACGCGACGAGAATCAGTTGCTCCAGACACTTCGTGGAAGGGAATATTTCGGGCAGTACGGGGACATTGAAAAAATCGTTGTTAGCAAGGCAAAGCCTGGTGGTAACCCCAACCAAGGCATTGGTGTCTACGTCACGTATGCCACCAAGGCCGATGCTGCCACTTGTATTGCTGCTGTGGATGGGTCTCCCAATGGTGACAGGGTCTTGAGGTTGGTTTGCTGTTCTTCCATTTTCAGTGTGCTTTTGTTCTCAATGCTGACCTTCATAGGGCACAATACGGCACGACCAAATACTGTTCCTCTTTCCTCCGCAACGAACAATGCCATAACCGAAACTGCACCTTCCTCCACGAAACTGGCGAAGACAGCGAGAGCTATAGTCGACAGGATCTCTCGTCGATGAACACTTTTTCCACTCAGCGTTCTGGCCATCCGAATGGTTCAAATGGTCCTGGTACTAGCATTCCTCCGCACGTTGCCCGGTCCTCGGCACAGCCTATTTCCCAAACGCTACGTCGCCAGCCCAGCAAGGATGATGCAGCCAGCCGTCCTCCGGATGGTCCGGCCCTTCCCTCCTCCGCTAGCTGGGCGAACAAGGACGCTCCGATTAACCGCGCAAGGCGAGGCAGTCTCACTAGCAGCCAGTTTTCCCAAAGTCCCCTTCCAGGTAATGCAACTGTCGCAATTGCCATAGACGATGCGAAGAAACAATCGCCTGCCACCCAAGAACCCCGCCAGACTCCGTCGCCGACCAATGCTCGTGCATCCCCGCCTGCGTCTCACAAGAATCAACCTCCGCCCGATCCTGAAGTCCCTCTCCTTGAAAGTCTCGTCAAGGCTGTCAATTCTCCCGATTTCAAGTTTGTCTTCTCGTCATCGGAGCTCCCTGCTGAAGATCTGGCATTAATCGAGAACCATCTCTCGTTCATCGACCCATACGGTGGTGTCAAGCGTAGAGCAATGCGGGAAAAAGCCGAACAGGAGCGTGCAAATCGTGAGCAAGAATTGCTTCTTTCTGCGGTTGTCGAAGATGAGGGCAAAGAGAGTGGGAGTTTACAACTGGGCGGTGAACCGGACGATCTTAATCCTCCTAGTGGCCGGAGCGCCCATGAATCTCATGGTGCTATTCAGCCGCCGTCCCAGCAAGGCACCACCTCCAACTCTGCCATCGGCTCCCCCGTCTCGGCAACTAGCCACCAGTTCCATGGTCTCAACCTCAACGGTCGCAGCCTGACGCCTCTGCAGCAACAACAATTGATGCTCCTCAAATCTGCCAACAACCAACAAGCTGGCCTGGTTGATCCGCTTCAAAACGCTGCCTTCGATCAAGCGGCTCAGGTGCGGCAGGGTCTTATACAAAACCAGATGGCGCAATTCAATGCATTGCAGCAGCAGAATCGGCAGTCATCTCGTTTTTCCTTTGCCAACGATGCCAATGCAAAGAGTCTTCCCAACGTAAGGATGCTCAATCAACAGGCGTCTCTGCTGCAGTCGGGAACTCCCAACCCTTTGGCGGCACCGTCCCCGCAACACGGTCTCACCAACAACTTTTACACCAGCGGAGTTCAGGGTCCTCCTCCTGGTTTGAAGACCGCCGGAACTCCTCCCATTAGTGGAGGCGGAATGTTCGCTCAAGGCCATGGGTTTACCCATGCCAATCTTGCCAACCTCGGAAAACAAGATGCCAATCCAGAATTGATGCGTGAGCTGCTGCGCGGACGCAGTGGCACAAATGCCGGAGGTTTACAGAGCCAGGAGGCTGCAAAGCGTGAGTTCATGTTTCCTTTCCTTCAACAGCATCAAACCCCCCCTCCCCTGACTCCCGCCAATGGCCTTCTCAGCTCTTTCTATGGCTCTCAGGCCGGGGCTTACCCGGACTCTGGGCCACAGAAGCAGAAGAAGAAGGGGAAGAAGCACAGACACGCTAACACTTCCTCCGGTGGAGGCGGTGTAGTCGATCTTGCGGACCCGAGTATCTTGCAGGCGAGGATGCACCAGGTTGGTGCCAATGCTACTGCTGGGCAGGCACTGTACGGGAGTCAGGGACAAGGTGGGTACAATCACTCCATGATGTATGGAGGCGGATTCAACCGCTGGTGATTACAGTACCCCCTTATCTTTTCCTTCTTTAAATTCCCCTACCTATTTTATTATCTTGCTTTTTTTCCCCTTTAATTCTTTCTTCATGATCGGCTCCTTTTTCTTTTCCTTGCATTGCGTTTCTGCTTTCAGCTCGGGAGGTTTTACCTTATTCTCGTTTTATGACATGATATCATCTTTTTCTATTCTTTTTTAGATGGTTGCAGGATATGAACTTTGTTTGTTCCTCGGATTTGCTGCGGTTTTGATACTACAACATTCTTCTTTCTTCACAATCTGCGATGAAGCATTAGGCAGACGGCTCTCTGAAAACAAAGCCCAGTCAGGGCTGGGCGTGCCTTTGGCGTTCTATGTTGAATGGTGTTTTATTACTTGTTTTCACTTTTTTCGTCTTCCCCAGAGGTGAACGGCGTCATCACATTTTCTTATGATGATCTCTTTATGTCTTTCGAATCCACCTTAACCGGGTGGCCATCGTATTATGTCTCTTCTTTTTCCTTTTTGCATCCGGGCTGGGTTTTCCCCATCAGCGTCTTGGATGGACCCGGGTGGTTTGGTCGTGGTTTTATGTACGTTAACCTCCCTGCCCTTGATCTCATAAACAGATACGGGGGTCCTTTATGAAAACCAAATTCTCACAATAACTGTTCATATAGACATTCTGCTTTATGTGTCCGGTTAAACTGGCTGGGGCTTTGTGTAATTAATTATGCCTGCCCTATTCGTATCGCGCGTCTGCCTGTTGCCTTTGTTATTCGTCTGCCCGATTCTGCGGGTGTGCTTCTATCATATCCTTCAGCATGTTCCTGCGTTTCGTTCATGAGCCTTTTGTTCTGGTCACCACTCACGAGTTGTCACTGGCAGGAGAGCTAACAAGCGTTAATAGTTGACGAAGATTTCCCTCCCCTTGGAGCACCACCCAAAGACAAGCGCCCTGTGGATAGCTTTGGATTCCTATCTCGGGCTCAGCACCTCTCCACGGACTCGCAAGCCTCGATGCGTATGGGGACGCCCTCGCTTCCACCCGGTCTCCCCGTGCCGCATTCGCATCCAGCTTCGACCTTGCTTCAAAGTCCCCTGGATCCATCCAGTCCCGTGCCGTCACTGCCACCCGGTTTGAACCTACCTTTCTCTCATGTCGGGGCCCTGTCTCAACAGACCCAAGATTTAGGTTCTCAGCGGGGCTCCCCGGAGCCTGAAGAAACTCTAGAGGCTGCACCGCCGTGGAGTCGGGTCAACAATGTTTCGCAGGTATCGCTGGGTTCACCGTTGCCGAAGTCCGCGAGCAAGTCGCGAAACCAATCTAAAGGCGACCTGCCGCCCATTGGTTCGGCCAGTGCGAAGGTGAAGCCGCTGAAGCTGGATTTGCCGTTAAACATAGGTCAGGCGTCGGAGGCGTCACCTAAAGTGGAGACAGTGGTTCAGAGTGCACATGGACAAGCACCATATTCTGCCCTTTGCTCTCGGCCCAATACCCCTTTGACCGGTATTTCTCGCATGTCTGATTCATCTGGCCCCCGCCAGCATAGAGTATTGCGTGTAGTGGACACCCCAAAGAATGAGACTCCGCCTCCTATGTCCGCGAGCCAGTCAATTTCATCTAACCCTGCGGCAACTAAGACACGATCTAGACGGGCGAGTATCTCGTCTCTTAGTAGACCTGAAACGCCCGGCGATGGTGGCTCTGAAGGGGATCAGTACACTTCCGCATCTGTCTCTCGCGCAAACTCGCCTCCAGCTTCGTCTCGTATCGGATCCGCGCCTGTGCGGTCCATGACCAAGAGCCAGGCGAAGAAGGAACGCAGACAGAAGGCGAAGGACGCGGAAGCTAAGAAACACGGGCCCACAGCGTTGGCGGAAGAGCCAGTGCAGGCACCGATTATTGGACGCAAACGCAAGACCAAGAAGGCTCCGACGAGTAACAATGCCGAGCCGTCGAGCGCAACTATCGAAACTGCGCCTGACTCTGTACTCTCTGCTACGTCTAGCAATGCTGCTGCTGCTGCTGCTGCTGCTGCTGCTGAAAAGAACGTTGAAGAAAAGGCGAAAGCAATCAAAAAATCCAAGGCGCAGGAGAAAGCGCCGTCCAAGGAGATTAAGCCCAGCCCTGTTGAGGAAAAGGGCCCTTCTGTCGAAACCACTACACCTACCGAGGAGACATGGCGATCTAGGAACACTGTGGAACAGATGCTCAATGATTCTGAGTCCGGCGGGACTCCGGTCAAGGACTTATTCTCAGAGCGGACTCCTCCCTTACAGACATTGCTTGGTCAGCTCCATAAGAACGGCGTTCTCGACCTCAACAAGCATCCGTTATTCAACCCTGCTAACCTTACGCAACGCTTTGACATGAAGTGTGGCGCAGAGGACTACGAAGGATTGAAGCAACCGATTGAACTGACAGAAGAGGACCGCAAAGCCCTGCTCCGTGGAGAACCTGTTCGGATTAATAGCGACTCCAACATGTTGAAAGACCGCTGCCTCATCAGCCCTCGCGGTTGCATCCTGCACCACCTCTCACCGGAAGAGGAGGAGCGATACCTAGCCCTTGAAAAAAGCATTGCCTGGACAATCGACTCCCTCCAGGAATATCCCTCTGTCCCGATCACCGAGCCCGACGTGACCAACCGCGGCGGAGGTCTCGACGCTCTTTTCGCCACTCCGGAAAACTTCAACGTGTGCTGGGTCCACGATGCAGCGACGACCGGTTTTTCCTCGACTGCAGCATCCCTGACAGGTACAGACAATCCGACTGCAACAACCACCGTATCTACCGCTCCGGCCACCACACCTCCCAATGTCCTCTCTGCCATGGAAAACGACAGCACGCGCAGCCACAACTGGGCGATTGCCAACACCGCCGACTTGGTCAATGCAACGGCGGCATCCGTGCGCTCGTTCGCTGCCGCCACCGCTAAGCACATGCTGGGCGCCGCCGGCGTGGTGATGGGCAACATCCCGGATTTGGACGACGTGGTGGGCATGACGGATGAAGAGCTGCGGTTGTTTGCGGTCAAGTCGCAGAAGGATTTGGAGATATCGAGAAAGGATTTGGATTCGGTTGATAAGAAGCTCAATGCGCTGGTTAAGAGGAATAAGAAGTTGGCGCAGCAGGCTTTGGCTACCAGCTAAGGACCTCGAGCGTGGGATCGAAAATCGAAAGAATGGCGTGTTGGTCTATCAGATGTCGACGTGCCTCAGGTCAAATGTATTATTATTTTGTATATGCTGAGTACTTGATTCAGGCTGATCCAGCGGGCTCTAAGGATAGGGCTAGCTCAGGTCAGGCTGGAATACTGGAAAACTTTCATATCTCTGATTATCAATGCTGTCTACAACGGTGTAAAGAGTTTTGCTAGACATAAAGATTAGCCCAACATTAAGAAATAAATCCTCTACTGAATGTAAGATCTATTATCAGGAAAGCGAATACCTCTATAACGGCTTCCAACCACGAGCCATCATCGTTGTATAGGAGTGGCATAGCTGGATGTCTAAAGGCAGGCATGAATAGTACTTCCTGGATGCAAGATGCAACCATCCCTCAAATCCAAGAGAAAGCATTGCACAATCTGATAGCCCGCACAGGTTTTCAAGTGTTTACTTTCCCCTCTGGAGCAAAGTAGCAATTGTAGCATTTGGACAGCATGTAGATATAAGAATGAATGCAGGCTCTCGCCACGTGATTCATCTTGTCTAACCCTAATTTTTGTCTATAATATTTCTATTATTCACTAACTACCTCTTCTCCCATGGCCTTGCTATCACTGTTATATTGGGGTTTCTCTGGGTAAAGGGAGATAAGACCCGCAATGCCATTGCGCACATGGACAAGCGGGCCCTGAATACTTGTTCGATGTCGCTTGAAGCACGGTGGACAAGTTTTGGTTCATTGCGCGGTAATAACTACGCCTGGGAATCGAGAGACGACGGATGGAATGGGTAAGGCCGTGGGGCTTTTTGAGTTCGATTAGGGCTATCGCTTGACAGGGCAAAATAAGCACTTTACATTTATAATACAGACTAGCTAGACTAAACCCTAAGAAAAACCACTACTCTATCATCCCACCAAACAGTTCAATACAACCGCCCATTGTCCGCTTCTTTTCCTTCGGGAGTCGTTCCAGACCGTCTCTTGAAGACCCTGAGTACGAGCAATACGCCTTGCTTGACGCCTCGCACTAGTGACGTGGGGTTGTAGTGCTTGACGCGAAAGAGGTAGTAAAGCAAAACTGTGGCGAAGACGTTGAATCCGATATAGGCCCATCCTATGCCAAAATTTCGCCAACGCTCGCCATATGCTGTTTGTACATGATTAACAATGCTCGGCCTCGGGCAATGAAAGGTGTCATGGAGGTGTAGGGGGGGGAGCCTACCAATGTTACTACTAGCTAAGTATTGGTCTGCATTTCGCAGCTGGCAATACTGGCATCCTTGTGTTGCTTCTGGATTGTACAGGTTGCCCGGGCTATACTGCAGGTACGAACTCAGATAGCCACCGCAGGTCATACCGGATGGGGGATTGAATACACTGAGTTCCTCACTGGCGCATTCAATTGCCCGCCCGTGTAAGCCAGTCGCTGTGATCCCTGCAATCAAATATGTTAATGGCGAGACGCGGTACATGAAAATCCAGAAACCAGGTAGCGCATTAGGCGGCTGCATGACACCGTTGAACGTCAGGGCCATCATGAACATCAGGGTTGCAATGGTACCGCCTGTTTCGGCGTCAGGTAGAGCGGCGATAATGAACGAAGCAAAGGTCGACGTGAACATGTAAAACTGTATAACGAAGAGTAGCATTAATCCTTGGCGATGATCTGCTTGGTTCGCTCCATAGATCGGGTAGTAGTAGCAGGCCCAGGCAATTATTCCAGCGAGGACCTGGTAGGGGATTTCGACAAGGATGTTGGCAATGAGAAACGCGGCCCAGGAATACGCTTTCGATGGTCTTTCTCGAACTTCGTATAGCGAGCGCTGGACTACGAATTTGGGCATAATTCTGGTAAAATTAGCATTATCATATATCCGCATGCGTATGCATGCATATACCGGGTGGACTCCTACTGCTGCACTAATGTCGAGAAGATCGATGTAAGCATAAACGCACTGAACAGAACAGACTGGAATCCCACGAGTGACCCATCTGGCTTGAAGAAGGTGAACCCAATGAATAACGACGACGCAGTGGCCAGGATAATCTTGGCCCATACATAGGCAGGCTCACGCCAATACTGCTGGAATACACGGTGGGTAACATGCCACAGCTGATAGGTGAATGGCATGGCATACTCCGTGTGCTTGGTGTTACTATCATCGTCGCCAGATGCTGACGCTCTCTCTTGGTAGATTCGCTCGAGTTCGTTTTGGATCTCCTTTGCCTGGCGGCCTTCGTTCCAAACATTCACCCAGTCTTTATCGGACTTTCCGGAAGCCCCAGCTCCGATTACCTCAAGTATATATTCCGCCGGCTGCTCGTGTTAGGATGTGGACGAGGAAATATGAAATGCACTAGACTTACATTCTCAGACTGGCCACACGCCCTCGCTCCATTGATCTCAAAGTAATCAAGCAGAGTCCGTGACTCCTCCCCAATATCACCAAAATAGACAGTTCTACCACCTTTAGCCAGGAAAAGCAGCCGGTCAAATTGCTGGAATAACAATGCACTAGGCTGGTGAATCGTAGACAGAACAGCCTGTCCGTGATCTGCAAGTTTTCGCAGGAAGGCGCAGATGGCCCACGAACTCTGCGAGTCCAGTCCGCTGGTCGGTTCATCGAGGAAGATCAACAGGCCTGGTTTTGCGGCTAGTTCAACACCGATAGTTAATAGCTTCCTTTGCTCGACGTTCAAACCCTCGCCGGGACTGCCAACAATCGCATCTGCGAAACCCTGCATGCCAAGCATGTCGATTACTTCTTCGACATATTTGAATTTCTCGTCTTTCGGGACCGTCTTGGGTTGGCGCAAGAGGGCACTAAAGCGGAGCGCCTCTCTTACAGTCGTGGTCGAAAGATGAAGGTCTTGCTGCTGCACGTATCCTGTTTGCCTCTGGAAGCTGCTGTTGAGTGGCTTTCCGTCCACGAACATGTCCCCTGTGATGACGCCAATAGATACACGTTTGGCTAGAACATCAAGCAGCGTGGTTTTCCCAGCACCGGAAACTCCCATCAGGGCAGTAAGTGTGCCGGGCTTCACCCAGCCAGAAACATGGTCCAGAAGTCGCCGCTGGCCTCCTTTGACAGGGATATCGTAACAAACGTCCTTCCATGTAAATATGCTGTGCTGGGTTGGGATAGCATTCGCAGTATTGCCTGCCATATCGTCCTCTGTATTCCCTCTGTTGGCCTGGGTAGGTTCTGTAGAATCGCCTCCTCCATTGGACTTGTCGAGTTTGCGCAGATGCGGCGGCACATGGCCCCGTCGGAAAACCAGGAACTCGGCTTTTGATGAGGTCGCGGAGTTGACTTCCGTGGCGAGCAAGTAAAGCATGACGAAGAATATCCAAAACCCTACCAGAATCCCGAAGTTTCTCCATTCATGCGCATATGTGTAAGTGTACTGGGATTGGATGTATGCATCTCCAGACACCGTTCTCTCCCCAGGAACAGAGCCGCGAATAGAGCAGATAAAGGAATCGCCGCTTAAGCTTGGATAGGCAGGGATGAACTGAGAGCATGTAAAGCGTCGACCGTGGAACTCATTGGCCACCAGTGCTTCGAACGTGTAGTAGACGGGATTGATAAATCGGATCCAGCTAAACCATGGGATCGAACTCATTTGCGGAACTGGTATGACAAATCCAGTGTATATCACAATAGCGAGTACCAGAACACCGGCCATGGCCATGGCTTGCGCGAGTGTCTTTGTCGATGCTGCGAGGGTCCGGAAAATTCCCGACATCGCGAGCGTGCTAAGAAAGGTGAATAAGAAGAAAATGAAAAACTGAGACGGTTCATATCGCTGTATCCAATCAGCCAAGCCTGTTCTAGTATCAATAAAGTAGGGTTTCAAGTACCAAGCCAGCTAGGAAATAGAAAATTATGTTGAACACTGTTGCAGTGATGAATTTAATGGGTATGTCCGCGAGGATGCCACCAAATGCTTCGGTAAACGGATGCACAAAAGCATAGGATGCCTGCTTTTCGATGATGGGCCGCTGATCGTAAAGCGTGTTGATTTCGGTGATACTGATCAGAGCATTCATCCTGAGTATCTAGGTTAGTATCCGGTATTATATGCATGTTTTTATGTCGGACCACTCACAGTACAGCAAAGAAGAGGGTAGCTCCTTTGCTCTGAAAACCTGCCGAAGCATTGGGAGTTCTGAAATGGTAAGCACTGATACTCAAGGTCGCGAGAGAGGGATTATTACCCATAGTAGATTGAACCGATGATCAAAGACATCACAATTCGCCCGATAACTGTTGTCAGTGTCGCTGACAGATCATTCCATATCCTGTAAGTCATCAGCATAGGGTTACAGGCGTCACTCCATGAAATACACAGCAAGCACACCTCTGATATGCCCTAATTGTGCAAAGCTTAATCTGCATTGGGACTGAAATAATGTATGGACTCTTTGACCAAGCATGCTTTGCCTGTCTAGACTGTTTAACCTCTCGGAGCGCCATCTCCGACTTTCCTCCCGGTGGAAATTCCTTGTTATGCTGGGAAATCTCCTGTCGGAGCGCCTCGTATTGGGAACTCTTCTTCCAATAATCTTCAAATTCGTCGGCAGTGCGCGGGACTTTATTCTCCATTCCATTCCTAGTTTGACGTTCCTGAGGATTGGTGACAGCAGTCAAGAAATCCCCGGCAGTTTGGCGCGACGGACGATTCCAGCCCATAGTGGTGAAATATTCTACTGCATCGCTGCAGGGGCCGAAGTAAATCTGCCTTCCCTCGTACAGAACAGTGACCTTGTCGAAGATGTCATAGATCGCCTGCGATGCTTGATATATGGCAACGGCATGAGCCGTGCCGGCCATGTTGGAGGAGATCCTCAATGCTTTCGCAAATTCTAAGGCACTTGCAGAGTCCAGGCCTCTGGTACTGTTATCCCAAGCTGCAAGCGGAGCTCCAGAGACTGAGTATGTTAGTTCACTTCAAAAGTTCCAGGTTAAGTGCATGACTTACGCGCCATTTCAGCAATACTGCACGAATGAGTTAAGTATTAAGTCAAGTAAATTTCACGAAATGGGAATACTGACCTGACACGCTTCCTTTCTCCTCCAGACACGCCTCTGATATACTCATCACCGACTGCGAGAGTTAGCGTACGGGATAGACAAATTTCTAAGTTTTGGACGTACCCTTCGTATTGTACGTACGAGACAGCCCAAAAATCGTCATGGCCACCTGAGTGACATGTTTGGAGAACTGTTTTCGGCCAATACCTTGCAAGCGATGCTCAGGCGTTCGCGCGGCTGCTGCAAATCCCAATGTCTCCCCAACGGTTAAGTGAGGAAAGTGACGGTCAACCTCTTGATTGTATAGGACCTCTCCCTTGAATTCAGAGTGCATCTTCTCCATCGAAATCCCATTGTACTGGATTTCAGAGCTTTTGCGGAGTTTCAATCCTTGCAGCTCTCCCGTTAGAATCTTGAGGAGCGTCGAGCAGCCACTGCCCGGACGGCCAAGCACGAGAAGTAGCTCGCCGCTCTTCAGAAGCCCGTCGAAATTTCGCAGAATCTGCTTCACTGGTGGACGACGCAGGTATTCCTGTAACCGGAACGGTGCCAGCAGCAACGAGGCAACATTATTCTGATACTGCAGCGCAGACCCAGACCCCGAGACGTTGAGATTCTCAAAGGCAACCCCCGTCGACGCAGGACGGGGAATTCCTTCCCTGTCCAAGAGCTTCAGCAGCATCCGGACCCATTTATAGTGGTCGAATTTCTCGCTCGTCGGATCGAAGACCGGATCATCCAGCTCGAGACCCTCCAGTGTATCTTTTCGTTGAATAGCAGACGCAGTGTCAGTAGTATCGGACGGTTTGCGTTTAGGAAAGTTGGAAGCAACGCGAACTAATTCAGCTCTAGTATCTGGCCCTATGTGCTCTAACAGAGCTCTATCATCGCGTTCGTCCGTGGCCCGTGACGGCTGTTGAAGCTCTGCGGTTATTTCATCTTGCTCGGAGAGAGTGGGCTGGGGAGCCCAGTCACGGTGTCGGATTGACTGGATCATTTCAAGAGCCTGTTAATGAGACTCATGTCAGTGATTACAACGTCCAGAAACCGGAAGATGGCAGAAGGTGCAGCATCAGAGCTCGAATCGGACCCGCGCTCTGTACTGTTGGAATCGACCAGGCAATTGCGAGCAGTTGACCAACTGGTGTTTAAATCAAATAACCGCGATGGCTTCAGTATGCGGCATGGAAGATATGATGTTACTCAAAGGTTGCCGAAAAAGCTGACTGGTTGGGACGACAATAGGGTTGCAGTCACCGGAAAGGGTAATTGCGAGAAGGCAGGTGGAGCAGCACAAGCACGAGCAGAAGATGAAAGGAAAGAGGTAAGAAGCAGATCTATAAAATCCAGAATAAAATCATGATATAGCACAGTAGGCAACATCCACTCTGGTTAACTGTGCCTGGAGATGGTGGTTGACCATAGTGCCGTAGTATACAGGGTTTCCTGGCAGCAAAGGTATCCCGCATATCCAGCATAATAACGCCTCGTGATAACAGATATAGTACCAAGGAGGGACATCCCTGCTGTCTACTCCTATTCTCTATACTACTATCCTCCATAGTTCTATCATTCTATAATTGAACATGCGAATTACCCAAAATGGCGATCTTGAGGCTTTCAAGCTCGGGCCAATCATATGCTGGAATCTGCTCCGCTCCAGCTAGACCCACTTATGCAAGCAAACAGTGCAAAAAAAAAAAAAAAAAAAAAA
>PQMF01000180.1:0-46514 GCA_003004485.1 Aspergillaceae sp. MA 6039 | reverse complement strand
GGGGAAGGAAAAAGAAAAAAAGCGATTGAGGATTGGCAAATACCACATGTTACAACCAGCAGACGGTATGGACTACTTGTAGTATTGCACTGCTGGAGCCTCGATTGAGTTTTGGTACATGGTTCGGTCCGACCAGCCCGTACTTTGATCCCTGCTCTGCAGTTCTCTGGAGGATTATTGGCTGCAGAATGATGCAACTGCTCCGTCTAGGCCACATCGCAGGGAAATGCTAATACACAGACCAAGGAGGAAGTTGGCTGAAGCAAGGTGTAGAGTACCATTACACCATCCCCGCTATTTACAGGATTAACCAGTGTACTTGAGTCTAGAGACTGTTCTCTATGCTCACTGGCGGAGGCAAAATGCAACTGTGGAAGAACTCGGCAAGGTGTCTACTGCCCTGCCTCCTTCCTTTTACCTGGATGAACTACACTACGTTCCTTGCTAGAAGTTGGCATCGCACAAAGAAATTCCCATCATAGCAATGGGTGATGGAGGATTTCGTGATGATAGTAGTGCAGAAATTAGCAGAGTCTGAGTGTTATCGTAAGTACTGCTTCTCGACTGACTGGGTTGTTTGCTGGTGCTAATAACACTAGCTATTTCCAGAAAGGTTGCTAACTGTACGTAGGTATGGATGATATATTGCTATCTGCTATGCCACGTATTTGGTGAATTGCCAACATTCTAAACAAATGATATACCACCTCTATATGAATAACAATAAAAAACACGCAATCTCAATCACTTAAGCCCCCACTTCCCAGCCTCACAAACAATCTCCACAGGCCTCTTTTCATCCAGCGACATCCGTCCGGCATGCAGAATGGCTGTCGTCGCAATGGTATTCTTCAGCGTCGGGAGGGGTCGCGCATCCAGCTGGTCTAGGGTAACCTTGCCCTCGTTGACGGCGGTCACTGCATCGATAAATTTTTCGAAACTGATGTATCCGTAGCCTGTTTGGCCGCTGAAGTTGCCTTCTTCGTCGGGGGCGTAGCGCATGTAAAAACTGGCATTCGAAAGTTAAGAGTGTCGTCTTATGTGCTGGTAGGATGTGGAGGAGAACTCACGGATTCACCCAGGTTAATCCCTGGTCGTCGCCGGTAACGTCGTAGCCTCGCTTGGCTTGGTTGATGCGGACTTCGCCTTTGGATCCCATGTCTGTAGACTTGGTTAGTATTATATTCTTAATGAGACCAAGATAGAAGGTGGAAAGGTGGAAAGGTGGAAGGAAACTGACAGTGGAAATATTGGTTCGAATGCACCCCCGCATTCTGTGGCGCCGTCCAGCTAGCAGTATACACACCCGTTGCGATCTTCGACGGGTCGTCTTTCCTCCTCCACTCCACAAGCAGGGTAATAGTGTCCTCCGTCTCTGGAGCACATCCCAGCTCGGCTGCAGCACCCTTCGAAGCCGACGCATTGACCTTCACCGGATTATAATCCGGGACCATGCTCTCGCAGATATCTATATGGTGGGAGTTGAGGTAATACGAGATATCACTGTCCTTTCCAGCCCAAGCCTTGAAAGTCTCTAATTGGCTCTTGGGCTGGCTCATATAGCTATAGAAGTAATTGAAGTCTCCCAGGGTACGGGCTTTGGCTCGCGCATCTGCATAGGCAGGATCGAAACGCTTGTGGTGCTCGATGAAGACGAACACGCCGTGTTTTCGCGCTTCGTCCAGCAGCGCCAGATGATCTGAGAGAAACTTGGTGGCTGGCTTTGTGATGAGGACATGGATCTTGCGTTGGATGGCATACAGGGCGATGGGGAAGTGAGTCGGGTCCGGGGTGAAAATAGTGATGGCTGATCCGGGCTCGAGGGCATTGATCGCGGCTTTGTAGGCGTCCGGGTCTGTTTTGTCGTCGGCCGGGTAGGAGTCGAAAGATACGTCGAGACCGTTATAGGCTTGTGAGATGTTTTTCTGTAAATGTTGTCCTTGTACGTTCGTCAGCTCTGACAGATCTACTCTCGTGGTAAGCTCGATATATACTCACGGATCCCCGGGTATTTAGCACCAGAAACGCCTACCATGCTTAACTTGCCAACCTTGCCTCTACGACGGAGGTCGAAAAGAGACAATCCCACAACTCCCACCTTCTTATCTGAGCCTGAAGCCGCACCACCCACAAAGCCGGTGGTATACTCGCCAGTACCCACCTATATATGGAATTAGCTCCAATCCAGCTCCTGTAATACAGCAATTGCATACCATCAAAACACTTGGAGGGGGCATTTTGTAGAGCTACAGTCAGTGCTTATCAATTCGTCCTCAACTGAGAAGTTGTATACAGGGCGCAAATGATGTCTGTTTTGTTCCAGGCATCAAAAGGAAGCTGCACGCCGGAGTAATATATCGTTCTATCTTCTCAAGTGGGGCCATAGATTTCCAAATGCCGACGGGCTGAGTCAACGCCTTCCTGATGTAGTTAGCTTGTCTCGCCTAGGGTTCATCAGCTAGCTCTTTCCTTCTTGGTCTTCGATCAATTTGATGCCTTGGGATAGAGTGGGTGTCAATGCTCGACGATGTTCTCCAAACATTTGGTCCGGGATATGAGAGAAGACAGAGTCAACAAAGGAGAAGGGGGTGTCTATCAGCATTTTGAGAAGGGTCCTGAATGCTCGTCTGACGCAACGCCAAGGAGATGTCTTCATGGGATGAAGGAATACATCGAGAATTATCTGAGAGGTGGTTGTTGGATTTCGGACCGCTAGTTGCTACTAATCGGTTGATCTGTGCTGTGTCATGGGTACCTTTGTATTCTAGTTTGGTGTATGGTTGTTTCTACAAGAGGATGTTCACAATGGAGTTGAACAATTGAATGGATAGTTTCATAGTATTCGATGATTACAGTAAAACATCCAACGCCAGTAAGATTGTTTCCTATCTGAAGGAAACTCTAAAAGAGGTCCTTGTATTTCCCGGCGACTGTTTGCGATGCCGGAAGGGCGAGATCCAGATCTAGATCCATTAACCGACGTGTCTGTCGGCGTTTGAAGACCCCCTTTTCCGAACAGGAAAAGATGAGGGGTCTTCCCCGCAGTAGCTCTGATTGACGTAAAATTATCCGATCCCGCAGATAAGTGGAGCAGGGCTGTTGTGGGGCCAGTGGGATACGCTTGTCACCTGACTGTGCTGCTCGGGCGATAAGACCCCGAGTATATTATATCATTGCCGCGTGTCCGTCAACCGTTGAGAATTGTTTTGCTTTTGTCGGCTCATATATTAATTGAGGTAAGCCAGACAACGATGATTCACTTTTGCGCGATCCTCTGACACAGGAAACAGAACGGAGAAACGTCATGCCTCGAACCCCGCTTCGGCCCGGAGCTTACGCTCCTACGACGACCTTCTTCAGCCCAGACACTGAGGACCTCGATACCCCTGCCATCCGCCACCATGCCGTCCGTCTGGCAAAGGCTGGCCTGGCTGGGTTGGTCGCCTTGGGCTCTAACGGAGAAGCCGTGCATTTGAGCCGAGAAGAACGCAAGACCGCCATCCACGAGACCCGATCTGCGTTAGTTGAGGCTGGATACCAGAACGTTCCCGTCATCGCAGGCGCCAGTGAGAATAGTGTCCGGGGGACCATCGATCTCTGCAAAGACGCCGCGGATGCTGGGGCCGAGTACGGGCTCATCCTCCCGCCTAGCTACTACCGGGGCATCACGGGCAGTGAACAGACGTTGTACGAGTTCTTCACCGCGGTTGCTGATAGCTCGCCTATCCCAATTGTTCTATACAACTACCCGGGTGCTGCTGCTGGAATCGACATGGACTCGGATCTCATCATCCGCATCTCGCAGCATCCCAACATTGTCGGAACCAAGTTTACCTGCGCCAACTCGGGTAAACTGACCCGTGTGTCTCACGCCCTCGACGCTATCACTCTCGCTTCCCCGCTAGCTGCTACTAAGAAGAAGCGTTCTACCAAGACGGCTGAGAACCACCCGTACGTGACCTTTGGCGGAATGGCTGATTTCGCCCTGCAGACAATGGTGTCGGGCGGATCGGCCATCCTAGCTGGCTCTTCCAATGTGATCCCTCGTCTCTCTGTGCATGTCTTCAACCTCTGGAATGAGGGTCGTCTGGATGAGGCTATCCAGGTTCAGGGCTTGCTGAGTGACGCGGATTGGGTGCTGACCAAGTACGGTGTTGCGGGCACCAAGAGCGCTTTGCAGAGCCTCTATGGCTATGGAGGTTATGCCCGTCGGCCTTTGGGACGCTTGAGCAAGGAGCAGGAGAAGGCCATTGTGGATGGGACCAAGGATGCGATGGAATTGGAGCGGAAGTTGCCGGACTTTGCATAAATGCCTCTATTTGCACATTGCTTGAGCACGAATCAATAATGGCAGTCCTTCAACATGCAATCTGCTCTTCTTCTATTGACTATGAAGTCAGTAGGCATCCCCAAAGGGAACATTATTAATTAGCACCGGCTCCTCTGCAGTGATCCTGGATACATAGACCATGCGGCTCACCTTTACCCGCTGCGCGGAGTTGTAGAGACAAAATCCGTTAACTCCGGCGGATTATCAAGCACATCAACGCTTTATAAAGGGCCATTCCCGTACGACCTCACATTCATAGTAGTGAAACGATTCTCCGAGACACTCGAATTGACTTCCATTTGCTACTATCTTGCCGCATCCCATTCACTTGAATATACCCAAGTCACACCGCCATGGCTCCCATTAAAGACGCAACCGTGCTAGTAATTGGCGGCAGCTCTGGAATTGGCTACGGCGTGGCCCAAAAGTGCCTATCCGAGGGTGCAACCGTGCATATCGCATCGTCCAACGCCTCCCGGGTCCAGGAGAGCACCAACTCCCTGAAACACACGATCCCTGCTGCACGGATTACCGGCCATGTCTGTGACCTGGCTGGCCAAGACGTCGAAGTCCGCCTCAAGAACCTCCTTGACGCTATTGGCCCGCTGGACCATCTGGTGTTCACGGCGACCGAGAAACTTTCCATCACCCCACTGGAGAATATCGACATTGAGGCCATCTATCGCGCAGGCCATATCCGATTCGTCGTCCCGCTTCTTCTGGGCAAACTGGCTCCGAAATACCTGAAGCCGGGATTCCAGTCCTCTCTGATCTTAACCACTGGGTCAGCCTCTGAGAAGCCAATGCCTAACTGGTCGTTGGTGGTCGGATATGCAACTGGGCTACACGGAATGACGAAAAGCTTGGCTCTGGACCTTAAACCGCTGCGGGTCAACCTGGTGAGCCCCGGGGCTGTTGAAACGCCCCTCTGGGGACCGAGTGGGGTTCCAGAGGACATCAAAAAGAATTACACTGCGCTGGGCAAGGCTGGCAGTGTGGATGAGGTGGCGGAGGCGTATGTTTATCTCATGAAGGATACCAACGCCACAGGCAGTTGCGTCAGCACCAACGGGGGATCTCTTTTGCTGTAATTAGGCATTTCGACTGTAAACAGACGCGTATGACAATAGTACTACTGCACGACATGATGTGCATATCCATCCCCACGGGGCATCGGCATTCGCAACGGTGGGGATGCTGCAGAACATCCATAGTATATATATCTTTAGAAGAAGAGATGCAGGACTCGATAAGAACTGAACCGGAATCTGTACCACGGTCAACGCCTGCGCAGTCCCTCGTGTCTGCCCGGTGGCAAGCCTCCGCGGATGGTTCTCTGAATGCAATTGGAGGAACCTTTCAGCGACGCCGTCAAGGTTTTTGTCTATTCTTTCTGTCCGTCAGCAGATCCATGGATAACAGGCCGCCTGCGTTTCCGAAACTGGACGCCGAACTTTCGTCTTTCCGAGTTGTGATTTCCAGGGGCAAATAACCATCAACTATTCGCAGCAGGCAGAATGGAATCGAACATATTATTGATCGAGACTAACCAACGTTCTTTTCTTTTGTTTGCTCTGATATGGTGCTGTTTCAGATGAACCCCATAACCTCCGTATGATGCTCTAATCGTGATCGTTCTCCGTCTCCTCCGTCTTCTCATAGATCCATCGAGGGCGGTCAGCACCAGCCTCCGAGATCTATCAGACTCTCTCCCCTTTCACTGATCACTCTTCACTTCCTCTTTCTCTTTTCTTCTACTGCAGTGAATTATTCTTATTATTCTTATTATTTTGGTCACTGGCAATCGTTGTTTGGCGTTTATTTGCTTTCTTTTCTTTTCAGCATTCCTTTACTCTTTTCTCCTTTTTCTTTTTCTGTTTTCCCCTACCTCCATCCCATCTTCAGCCTCGCATCTTGCCCTTCTCTAGGGCACTTACTATCCTGCATCCTTGACAGCCCCTATCCATCCCTTGCTTCAGATTGACAACGTGTGAACGTGTACTCCATACCAGAAAGACCGAAAGGTCCGAGATAGGAGGAGTTGTTGTGACATCCGCTATTTATTCCCGACGCCATCAACTCAGACCATCTTACTTCCCATACCTCGATTATTTATCGATAATAAAAATACCATATAACTTTACGACGCCATGACCTCTCAAGACAGCCCTACGATCGCCCCCTCCCGACGACGTCCCTCCGTTATCTCACTCAGAACGCGACCCCGGACGGCTACCACCTCCGGCGCCCTACCGCCCAGATTGGAAGATCCGGCATGGAATGGATCGGCTTTCGCGGCGGACGGTGACACTGAAGAAGACAAAGAACATGCAGCAGCAGCAGAGGAGATGGATCAATTCCCTGACGCCGTCCCACGTCGCCGGCCGTCCAGGAGCTTTACCAACCTGCGCCACCCGGTGGATGGATTGCGCGCTCTCCGGCGTCGTCTGTCCGTGACGATTCGCAACAAATCCTCCAAGCATATGCTTCAGCCCCCTCTGGACGATTCACATATTGGTCAAGTCAACCAACCACGCCATGGCGTAAGCGGCAGCTGGGATGCACGATTGCGGAACCCCTGGTTCAAAGCCCACAGCATCAACCGTCGGCCGTCGCATAACAGCGTCTCCGCTTTACATAGCTTTTACGCTCCGACAGCGTCTGTCCCTGCTCCCATCCCCGGTCATGGCCACGAGCCTCCGATCCTCCCCCAGGACATGGTTGCTGGCTCTGCAGCCCGGGCAGCAGCCGCAGCTCAGAATGAATTGGCGCGAGTGGAGCGCGATGCTGCCAAATATCGGGACGCCACTTTGGCTCTCGATGCAGAGAGTGGCATTGGTATCGACCTGCGAGACCGTTCTGATTGTTCAGAGACCGAGTTGGTTGTGGTGCGCATGGATCCCGTACGCCAACTGCCTTCGGAAATTGTGTCGCAAATCCTCTCGTATCTTGATCCGGATTCACTCCTACAGTCCGAGCTGGTTTCTTGGGCGTGGAATGAGCAGGCAGTCTCTCGTCATGTGTGGAGGCATGTGTTCTGTCGGACGTACCAACACCGTCGGCCCCGCGAGACGTCGTCCAAGAAGAAACAGTCTGCAGGTTTAGGCAAGACTCCTCAGGCTGTACCGAACCAAGATTGGAAAAGGATGTTTCTTGTTCGTCGTGCGCTAGAACATCGGTGGAAGGAAGGGAAGGCGGCTGCGATCTATTTACACGGACACAAGGACAGTGTTTATTGTGCGCAGTTTGATGAGTATGCTCCCCTCTCCCCTGTCCTCGCTGTCGTGTTTCTGTTACCTAACTGTCATGCAGAAACAAGATCATCACCGGTTCTCGTGACCGCACAATTCGCGTGTGGGACGCACGTTATCCTTGGCCATGCCGCAAGATTATTGGACCTCCGCTGGGCAACGTATCCGGTATAGGCCCAGTGCACAATCCTGTTCAGCAGTCGTCGGGCAGGTCTCCTTTCCTTACTATTTGTCCACCTTCCACCACTTCCGCCGAAATCGTGAGTCCCGTAGAGCAAGTGTCGGACTATCATAGCGCTTCTATCTTGTGTCTCCAGTTCGACGATGATATCATGGTCACTGGGTCGTCGGATTATACGTGCATTGTATGGGATATCAAGAATGACTACAAGCCGATCCGTCGCTTAAAAGGCCACCGGGCCGGAGTGTTGGATGTCTGTTTTGACGACCGTCACATTGTCTCCTGTTCCAAAGACACCACGATTTGTGTATGGGACCGACACACGGGTGCTCTTGTGAGAATGTTGCTGGGGCATCGCGGACCGGTGAATGCGGTGCAACTGCGCGGAGATCTTGTCGTGTCAGCCAGCGGCGACGGGGTAGCTAAACTATGGAATATCACATCTGGCCTTTGTGTGAAGGAATTCCCCGGCAAAGACCGGGGCCTGGCTTGTGTGGAATTCAGCGATGATGCCCGGACCATCCTCACTGGTGGGAATGACCAGGTGATCTATCAATTCGATGCCAATACGCGGGAAATGGTCAACGAGCTTCGAGGCCACGTTGGCTTGGTCCGGTCTTTGCATTTGGATAGTCTCAACCAGCGCATTGTCAGCGGCAGCTACGATATGAGTGTTAAGGTGTATGACGCTCGGACGGGCGAGTTGTCAATTGACTTACCTGGGTGGACGACCAGTTGGATGCTGAGCGTGAAGTCGGACTATCGACGCATCGTGGCTACTAGTCAAGACTCTCGGGCCGTTATTATGGACTTTGGGTACGGACTGAATGGCATTGAGTTGCTCGAGGAGTGATTCTTGGCATCTGTCCCTATCTGCATGTGCATCTTTGCCTTTTCTCCAAATCTTCATCTATCCGTATGCGGGCGAAAATCTTGGGCTTGGAGTTCGTTCTGGATCTGTTTGTTTATCTTATATATTGTATATTTTTACCAATTCTGGGGGGGATTCTGTTATTTTTTTTATTTATTTTCTTCGAAGCGACACTGGATGAGCGGCATAGATCTCTGCACCTTACCTTCTTGTGATATTATCATTATTATTAGGCTTACTGGATCCAGTCTGTACAGTAGATGACCATTCATCTGTTTGAATAGAGACCAAGACTCCCAATCTACTTGAAAACATCATTATTTATTCCCAATAAGTTTGACACCTGAGTAATAAGGCATAAGGCACCACGCGTCCTAATTGGCCGGATGCCGGTTTAGCGTCTGGCTAACCCGTGGGTTTTGGCGACGCAGCAAAACAATCCTCTCTCTCCCTGCGCTCCCTCGCAGTGAAACCATCCACATACTTCTTCGGGATTGCAGGTACCGCTGCAGATTTGATTTCTCTTCATTTCCCCTCTTCCTTTAAACCCGATTTCCTTGCGCGTCCAGCGAAGTTCTTCGCATATCCCGAAAAATCCGATTAGTGACCGCCGCTTGTTTTTACCCCACCACCACCACTTTCATCACCTCGTGAACAACAAGGACCATGGGTGAATCTAGGTGAGATCTTGGATGAACACAGACAACTGAATTGGTGTGATCATTCGCTAACTGCGGGTGCGTTTTGTTTCTGTGCAGACAGGAATTGCTGGCGTGGCTCAACAACTTGTTGCAGCTGAATATCACCAAGATCGAGCAGTGCGGAACTGGGTATGGAGCCTTCTTCTTACACATACCTACGTTGGTGATGGGGTTGGCAGGGGGGGTTTACCCGCGGTAGTCGTCAAGTGACGGGCTTAGGAGTCTTTGGGGGTTTCCATGTCTTGATGGAATCAGAGGAACTGACTTTGCTACAGTGCTGCATTATGCCAGATCTTTGATTCGATATACAGTGAGTGAAATGGCCGGTTACCGGGACTGAACAATGGCTTACTGAGGGCTTTCACCTTTAGTGGATGTTCCCATGTCCCGTGTCAAGTTCAATGTCAACACTGAATACGCTTACCTCCAGAACTTCAAAATTCTCCAGAGTATGTTATGTTGGACCTGTCACCTTAACGGGTTGGAGAAATGGGCCTAGGCCATCTAACGAATACGGATTATAGATGTCTTTGGAAAACACCAAGTAGAGAAGCCGATACCCGTCGAGCAACTTTCGAAATGCCGTATGCAGGACAACCTCGAATTCCTCCAGTGGACCAAGCGATTCTGGGACCAGCACTTCCCTGGCGGTGACTATGACGCCGTGGCTCGTCGTAAGGGCTCTGGTGCCCCTCCGGCCGGGGCTAGTGCCTCTCGATCCGGCGCGACCTCTGCGGGCTCTGCCCGGCGCGGTGTGACGCCGACCACCGGAGCCCGTCCACGGGCTGTCCCCGGAGCCAGTGCGGCCAACGTGACTGCATTGCAGCAGGAGCTGGCGACGCAGAAGGAGGCAATTGGCGGCTTGGAGAAAGAGCGGGACTTTTACTTTGCCAAGTTGCGGGACATTGAGCTGTTGCTGCAGAGCGCCATCGAGGCGGACCCGGATCTGGAGAAGGATGATGACTCGTTGGTGAAGCACATCCAGGGCATTCTCTACTCGACAGAGGTATGACACATATCGTACATATAACGACACGGGTACAAGGTTGAAAGTGAGGCTGACTGAGCTGTACACAGGAGGGATTCGAGATTCCAGCGGAAGGGGAAGAAGGAGCCGCTGCGGATGAGTTGGAGACCTTTTAGGGCGCGCGAGGCCGTTTATTAATACCCTGCAAATTCATCACCAGCGATTATTGTGCGTTGATTTTTCACCACCAGTTTTGATGGTTGGTCTGTATGGAGAAGACTGAAGGCCGGTGGTGGAAATGATATCCAGTGTGGATAGTCGACCTGTGTCCTGTGTCTATAGTGTGGTTCACGGAACTTTTACATATTCTTATTTCCTGTCTCTGTACACCCTACTCCGTATGTTGTACTTTGTGCTCTGTAGATTGACTGGGGTATTAATTAGGAGACGTTCCATAGCCTGAATCAAGGCCCCCAGTATGTAGTATTATTATGCATGCCATTATTTGATCAGGGGTACCGTCATATTCGTTAGGATACTCACCTCCCAGCTCTTTTACGCACAGGACATATATCGCTATATGCATAGTTACTACCACAGATGTCCTAACTTGGTCCAACTCCTGAACAACTACACACCAAATGACCAAATGAATCCGCTGCCCTCCTTGCAGTCTGTAATTAATGTAATCAGCGGTATTAATTACACGCAGTTAATTAAACTGCCCCACCCGACGGAACTAGTGTCTGGCACTAGGCCCAGTGTAGTTTAGCGTTACCGATTTGACGCATTGGCGACCGGATCTAGCCCTTTTTTCCCTCTCTTTTCTTCTTGGTGCTGACTACTCGGCACAGCTACTAGTTACAGAGGACGAGGGACTGATCTTGGATGCTGCCATAATGCATCCGGTTTTGTCTGGATAGAAGAGGATGAGAAGAAGAAAGGAGATGATCACAATACTGTACTCGGGAGTAGAGGGTACAGCTAATTAGAGAAGATGGAAATAAGTATCTGCCCCAACCATGGAACTGAGTCGGAACGGTACATTAATTGGCTTTAGTAGTATTTATTTTTGTAACCCGGCCTTGAGAGTGACGGACGTCCATCGCTGGTGCTTCTGGACCTCGACGCGCTCTTCTCGTTCTTTTCTTTCTTCCTCACTTTCTTCCTTCCTTTCTTCTCTCGTGTCTTTGGTCTTTTTGCTTCTCCTCCTCCTCCTTCTTCCATCTCATCTCTCTTTTGTTTTGTTTCGTTTTCCCTTCGTTTCTCTTCTCTCCTCTCCTTTTCTCCCTCTGTCTCGCCTCCCCTTCCGATTCGGAGATTGACGACCATCGGGTAATTCTTGTGTGCGGATCGACCACCACCACCATCATCACCACCGCCGCGGCCATAACAATATAGACGGAGGATTGATTCTGAACATATCTCTGCGCATCTGGGCAGGAAAATATCACCAAAGTATTGTTTTCGCCGGGTCCGGAACCCAGGATACAACCCTCGACGATATCATCCAAGCCAGTTGAACGCACTCGCTACTCGATTCGGAATTGACAGGAGACTCAGAATCCTCCCGCATACTCCATCTGTCTTCTGGAAGCATTCCATCCATCTGTCGCGAATCTATACATATACTGCGCCTGAATGAAGTACAGCAGGATGGATTAGGAGTCGCTGGGATCAGGACGGATTATCGCCCTCCCTGGGTTCTTTCGCTTCTCTTCTTTTTTCCTCTTTTTTCTTTCTTATACGTTCCTTTATTCAAGGTATGCCTGGTGTCTATGTTGTTATTGTTGTTAATGCGTAGGTGTTATGCGATAGGTGCTGATTTGGTAGTCTTTTTTCGGACCACTTTTCCATGCCTTCACTCACGTCATTCCTTTAATCGGTTCTCGTTGATTTCGTCGACTGCCTAGTCTCAGTTGACGTCCACTCCTTGTCCATTACCATCCAGCCAAAAACTCCCGTTTCGATGCGTTGAATTGGTCCTTTTTTTTTTTTCTTCTCTGATATCGGTCCGTGGATTCGCTCGCTATACGCTCCGTCCATTCGTTTCGGTTCGACACAAAAAAATCCCATCTTTTTCACTGCTCCCTCACTCGCTCCGGCACGAACCTTTTCCAAGTGTCGCGCGGACAGACACTCGTTATTCTCGACCTATCTCACTTTCAAACTTCAAAACTCGACTAGGACTTGCCAAGCTAGGAAATCCGATACTGCATTGGGGTGTCACATTTAGGGCTTTTTTAGACAGAATGGCCCACCATGGCGCCCCGAGAAACCCTCGACTGACCAGGTTATTGAAGAAACGAAGCCGTGTGGCGCCGCAGAGCAGCCCTGTCGTTGCACACCACAGACAGACACCCGGTGTTTCAGAGTCGAACCAAGGCGTTGGTCAACATGATACCGGGCGAGGCGATAAGGATGAGCTAGTTGCAGTGCGCCAGCGCACCGGGGGATCCGAGGACTTGCCAAAGGTGTTGGCCACGGTGGTGAATGTGATTGATGGCGACTACCAGACCTCCACGAAGGACGACGCCGGCGTAACGATGCCGTCCCGGCATCCTTTGATCGAAGCGTCTTTGGCGGCCATCCCTGCATACTCGATGCCCACGGCGGATACTCCAACTTTAACCAGCAGCAGTATCACGTCTACGGCTTCGGCCACTTCGTCTGCTCACACCTCTGCCATCACATCCCGTCCGTTGATCAATTCGTCACGATCATCCTCTTCAGCAATATCATCTTCAGCAATATCATCTTCAGCAACATCATCTTCAGCAACATCATCTTCAGCAACATCTTCCCCCCGTCCCAGTGCTTCTAGTTCATTAGTTTCGTTTCCAATCACCTCGAGTCCGAGTCGAGTGACCCGATCTAGCACGAAAACCACCTCGTCCATCACCTTGACAACTACTAGCTCTTCAATCTCCTCGACAATCTCCTCGATTACACCTACTACCACAAATTATAATCCCATATATACAAACTCGATCGCTGGGGTTGGAGTTGGAGGAGGGTCTGGGGGAACAGGCAGCCCCGGTCCTACCTCAACCGGTTCTAACCCCGCCCAGCCCCCTACCAGCTCAGTCCCTCCGACAACGGGGAAAATCGTCGGTGGTGTCGTTGGAAGTGTGGCGGGTGCGGTCACGTTGGTGATTCTGGCCCTGTTTCTCCTCCGACGCCGGACAGCCATGCGTATGTCCCCCGAAGCTCTTCCGGCCAGCGAAGGAGCCGGGACGGGGGCAGCACCAGGAGGAGGTAGCAGTCAATCCGCGGAGATGACTTCGCGCTTCAGCCGCGACTCTATTCTCACAGCAGCATATTTCGCGCCCGCATTCATGAAGAAATGGCGAGACTCCAGCCACACAGACAGCACTCTCGTTTCCTCCGGCGGAGGCAGCGAGCGTGGCTTCCAGAAGATTTCCGGCCGAAAGATCCCATCTGTGTTAACATCAGGCGGCGACGGCTACGGCGGCGGATACGAAACGGTATCACCCACTGTCTCCGAACCAAGCATGACACCTGGCATCCCCGGATCACCGGTGATTCCGCGATCACCCTCACAACCTCCGCCCTCGACACCGTTCGGCATGCCTTTGGACGTGAGCTATACCCGGGAAGCCGAGGAGACCGATCCCGGGGTGATTATGCATGGGTCTCCGACCGGGACATCTCTGCCGAGGATGGTCACTGTCGCATCCGGTGCTGTTCCGATTAATATTCCTCGTGCGCATTCGCAATCCCCGAGGGCATTATCGCCTTCCATGCCGCACGGCCGGATACGATAGGTCGGAGTCATCCCAGTTTCGATGGGAGTCGCGGGAGTCGGTTTACTGAGGGCTTGTGATTACGTATCAGGCTTTGATAGTGTCAACATAGCCCACTGGCATCTTTTGAATGAGGCCCGAGGCCGCCGGATACGTATGCGAGAATGCTGTCTCATCCACCAGTCGCCTTGCTCCTGCCCTTCTTGGCGCGATGCGCTGCCAGACGCCGTACGCGCAGTCCAGGGCAGATACTGTCCATACCAGTCCATGACTGGACCCTCGCAGCTCTCATTGGGAGCATCTCCGTCTTACAATGTGTAATATTTTCCATATACATACATACCTTTATTTTCCTATTTTTCATGGATACCCCATTTCATTTCTCTTATTGCTTTGATGATTCTGAACAATTATTCCTGTTTCTGTTCCTACCTTCCTATCCTTTTTTTGTCTTCTCTTCGCGCACCAATTTTGCTTCTCGTATGTATTGTCACGACCTACCTACCTATCTATTTACTTGTATATGGAGTCGGGTCCGGTTTCTGCTCATTGTCCATACGCACGGGTGAAAGAAGGTATATATTTACCAGACGTTCCAGACAGGTTGAAGGATTTCTCTTTCCGTTCTAGTGCTCACCTCTACTGCTCTCCTGCTCCTGAGCTGATCAAGTAGCCTTGAGTGAGGCAGCCTTAATCATAATAATAAATGCACTCTTGCTAATGTGTCAATCCATGTCTGTCTATGTTTTATAGTTAGTGATAGAAGACCTTTGTAATTGGTATGAAATATTTTCTTCTTTTTACAGATGGCGATTGGATATTACAGTTGCTCTGATTTAGTGCATACCGAAGAGCTGTGGGGTGGTAATTAGGGCTTCTCTTAATCCGCCGAAGCAGCGTTCAGTCTCCCACCAGACCTATAGGTACCTCAGGCTACGCATACCACCTTGTCCTATTACCTCCATACGAATCACGCTACTGTATTCAGAGCCTGCGGGGTCTGACCGTAACATTCTGAGCGCTCAACCTCGCAGTGGCCCGGTTCGATAGACAAAGGATCATGGCCCGGGGTACTAGAACCCAAACCCTGGACGCAGGGGAAACGAGTCCCGAAACGAAGATCAAAACGCGAACAAACGAAATGAAGGCCAGTCCGAACCTCAACAACAAGAAGCCGAACAACACCAAACCGACGACGGTGTCCGAAGACAAATGGAACGATCGGATGAACCTGAAAGCCAAGAGACGCACCTTGTCCCAGCAGGAACAACTCCTCAAAGACCTCCACAGACAGAACCAAGCAAACTAACTTAAGAGGCTGATAGCCACGGAGCAGACAAAGCTCAAAGCACAAACCCAAAGCACGCATACTATCCAATCGCCCAGTGCGGAACCAATTTTACCAAGTTCTACAGGTAATGAGCCCGGAGCCTCACTAATGCTCTGGGCGCCTTTCTGTCTTTCCCTCTTATGATTCTTGACTAAGGGAGCCATGGTTGCTGTCCCTGGCAATTTGACATGAAGTTATCAAAATACGAACCTCTAAGGGGGTCTGGGACAACCTCAAGAGATGTTTTGACATTGTGTCTGACATCCAATCCTTTGAGGGCCTGCAGACTGCAGTCAATACTTGTTATGAAAACTGCAAATCTATCCAGGACTACCTCACTCAGCTTACAACTATCTTGAATTTCTCATTGAAAATGTGCATGTGGGAGGGGCACAAAGACATCTCAGTGGTATACAAGAACATTTTTGGTGATGTATAGGGCTGGCCAATCATGGAGTGGCGATTGTTCATCCGACATTCTGTTGTACTCGCATCAGTCACCATCCCTTCTCTCTACATCTAGCATTGAGCAATAACTCTTAATCCTGATTAATTCCGATCTAGCATAATACTCCTAGGCGTTGCTGCTAGCCAAGAAACCCTGATCAGTTAGCTGATTTTCATCCTTATCTTATCCCCCCACATTCGAATCCCACCACATTCGAACCTACTCTGTACCAACAACGACATGAAAGAACCACAGCTCCCCTTCATCAATCAGCCCTCTCCAAACCCCCTTCCATCTAAGGATGCCCACAGAGATCTCCGCTTCGTAACCCTCGGCGCCGGCTCGCGCGGCACCGCCTACGCCCAAGCCGTCACGACCGCGACAAACGGACGCATCCACGCCGTCGCGGAACCGCACGTCTTCAGAAGACAAGAATTCGGCCGCAGGTTCATTTGGGGAAGCAACGGGGCTCCAATACAGGGACAAGAGTTTGAGGATTGGAGGGAGTGGGTGAGGTTTGAGATTGAGAGGAGGAAAGGACACCACCAGGATACACTGGACGATGACGAGGATGAGGGTGGTGTCGACGGTGTCTTCATCTGCACGCTCGACCACACGCACATCGACATCTTACACGCAATAACAGCGAATTTTAAGGACCTACATATCCTCTGCGAAAAGCCGTTGGCCCTATCCCTGGCGGACTGTCTCTCTGTATATTGTTCTCTTTCCACGCCCACGACCACGACCACCTCATCTATCCCCCAACAAAAACAGCAGGCAATTTTTTCCATAGGCCATGTCCTCCGCTACAGCCCACATAACAACATCCTGCGCAAGCTCCTCTTGCACGACCGTGCCATCGGCGACATCGTCTCTTTAGAACACACCGAGCCCGTCGGATGGTGGCATTTCTCGCATAGCTACGTGCGTGGGAACTGGCGCCGCGAAACACCCGGGGGAGACGGGTCATTGCTGACCAAATCATGTCATGATGTGGATTTTGTGCTCTGGTTGCTTTGTGCCCCGGCCGCAGCTGCGGTTCCTGGAGTAAATAATACCGGGGTAATAAATGCTAGACATGTCCACCACCCCAGAACGATAACCTCGGCCGGAACCCTAACGCAGTTCACCCGTGCGAACAAACCCCCGCTCGCAGCTGCCGCGCACGCAACAAACTGCCTCTCGTGCCCCGCTGAATCCGAGTGTAACTACTCCGCCGTGCGGATCTACCGCGATGCGCACCTCGCGCACGGCCATCGCGAGTGGCCCGTTGACGTGGTTGTCCCCGATATCGAGGACGTATATCGGGAGACAGGAATGGAGGGCGCGGAAGCGCGGCTTCTAGAGAGCTTGGGGGAGGATTATGGTGCTGTCGTGACCACTGGCAATGACGATGATGGCAGGAAAAAAAGAGATGAAAGGATAGCGTCTCGATCGTGGTACGGCCGCTGCGTCTACGAATCCGATAACTCTGTCTGCGATGATCAGATCGTCACGATCACCTGGGACTCTGAGACCCTTTCTTCCGCCCGTCAGCCCAACCAGGAAGACACCTCAGAGAGGCAGCTACAGCTCCGCCCCAAAACTGCCCTCCTACACATGATTGCCCCCACAGAGAAGCAATGCGAACGCCGCGGCCGCGTCTACGGCACAACCGGCGAGATCACTTACGACAGCCGCACCATCCACATCTACGACTTCGCCAGCGCAGAAACGAGGATCGTCGACGTGCCTAAGCAACCGGCCCAGGAGAAAGAGTCGCATGGAGGTGGGGACTACGGCCTGGCGAGGGGGTTCGTCGGGGCTGTTGATGCAGTGGTGAATCGGGGTTGGGAGGTGCAGGATGCCCAGATTTCATTTTTGGGGTGTACGCTGGAAGAAGTAGTGAGGAGTCATGCGGTGGTTTTTGCGGCCGAGGAGGCTAGGAGAGAGGAGAAGGTGGTTAAGTGGAGGGAGTGGTGGGGAGAAAAGTTGGCCGCGGTTGGGTTGGCGCCTTAGCCCTAGCCCTCCCTAGCCTATCTAGTCCACCTACGTATTGCGGGTATGTGCCACCGTTGATGATTTATATTGCTATGATACTGCCGAATAATGGAACATACAGATCGTCACATAACCTCGTAACAATCAACACACTTCATCTAGGTCTTGACATCCGGCTCCTCACGGCCAATGTACTCCTTGAACTTGAGCAAACTCAACGCCAGAGCCACATTGTCCTTCAGGTACTCCTGCGTGTCCTCACCCGCCTTGCTGCGGTCTCCCTCATACTTCTCAACGTATAGACGGATCGTGGCGCCGCTGCTACCCGTACCCGACAGACGGGTGACGATCCGGCTGCCATCATCGAATTTGGCATACAGACCCTGGTTTTTGGTCACACTGCCGTCCAGGTCGGTGTACGAAAAGTTACCCGCGTCCGTCACCTTGCGGCCCGAGACGGTCGAGCCCACGAACGAGTCTTGGCCTGCTAGTTCAGACAGTGTCGCAATGACCTTGTTGGCACCTTCACTGTCAACTCCCTCGTAGTCATACCGCGTGAAGAAGGTGCGGCCGTAGGTCTGCCAGAACTCGTTCTGGATCGAGGCAATGCTGGGGGTCTGGTTAGGGTTGCTCTTGGCTACACCGGCAATGATGTTCAACCAGGCCACGATGGCCCACACACCATCCTTCTCCCGGATGTGGTTGCTGCCCGTTCCGAAACTCTCCTCGCCACAGATGGACATCTTCTTGTTGTCGAACAGGTTGCAAAAGAATTTCCAACCCGTGGGGACTTCATAGTTCTGCAGACCCTGAGTCTTGGCGACCAGGTCGATGGCGCCAGAAGTAGGCATTGAGCGGGCAAGACCGTAGACACCCTGTTTCTGGAACCAGGGGATAAGCTTAGCGTGGTGGGCGATGATAGCCAGGCTATCACCAGGCGAGACGAAAGTGTTGGCACCGTAGATCATGTTACGGTCACCGTCACCGTCACTGGCGGCACCGAAGTGAACTCCGTTCTTGTCCACAGCCTCCACAAGCTCATGGGCGTAAACCAGATTCGGGTCCGGGTGACCACCGCCAAAGTCCGGCTTTGGCACGCAGTTCATTGTGCTGCTGCTCGGCAGTCCCAGCTCCTTGACAAAGATGTCAACGCCGTAGGGGCCAGTCACACCATGCATGCCGTCAAAAAGAACCCTAAAGTCCTTGTGGCTGCTCAGGAACTCCTTAATCAGGTCGAAATCGAAGATCTCCTTCAGCATATTCACATAGTCGGCGGTGGGGTGGACGATCTCGACCTCCAACGGACCGTAGGTCTTACTGCCGATGTTCGAGGTGCCAATTTCCGGAATGTCGGTATATTGGTAGGAAGTCAAGGACTTGGAGGTCTCAAAGATCTTGTTGGTCACGGTTTCGGGGGCGGGAGCGCCATTAGCAAGGTTATACTTGATTCCGAAGTCATTGTCCGGTCCTGCAAACAAGAACAAGCTACCAGTAAGCTTCTTTCCTACACCTAGACAGACTCTTTCGTTTCTCAGTTCAAAGCATACCACCCGGGTTGTGACTAGCAGTCAGAAGAATACCGCCGGTAGCCTTCCGCACACGGATCAAGTTACTGGCAGCCGGGGTACTGAGGATGCCGTTCTGGCCCACGAGCAGCTTCTTGACACCATACGCGGCGCTGATCTTTGCGATCTTCTGGATGACCTCTGTGTTGTAGTACCGGCCATCGCCCGCGATGACGAGGTTGGCTCCCTGGGCTCCTTCGGGGATCGATTGGATGATACTGGCAACGAAGGCTTCGGAGTAGTTGGGCTGCTGGAAGGTCTTAACCTTCTTTCGAAGACCGGAACTGGAACAATAAACGTTAGAAAAAAAGTATTGAGCCGTTGTATATGAACAACTTACGTTCCCGGATTCTGGTCCGTAAATGGCTGCTGCAGGGTGACCGTCTGGACGGACATAATGGCTTTGTTGACAGTTGGGAGGAAACAAAGAGAGGAACGATAGAAAGTCAGTCACTGGGGGAAACCAACACCGACAATTGACGCCACGAGGCCGAGAAAGAAGATGAGAAGAAAAGCACTACGAGCAGAGAATATTAGAAAGAAGAGAAGGGAAGGAGAAGAGGAACAGAAGATGAAGATGAAGATGAAGACGAGGCGGTGGGGAGAAGAGAAAGGAGGGGCAACGGCAGCGCGTCATTATTAGTGTTGACCACCCGCTATACAACTACCACTATGGTCCCGGCTGTCTGTCGCTGTCAAGTATGTGCAATCTGGGTAGATTCATTCTTCGTTTAAGCCCTGGATAGAGAGGGATACGCCTGTGAAATCATTATCCCGCCAATATGACGATATACAAATGGCGACGGTTGTATTGCCACGGTCTACTGCCATTCGCAGCCACTCGTCTGCCCGTGGTAATGGTCTAGCAAGTACCTCTCTGTACCTCTGTGCCTCTGTACCCTGTAGACCATACTGGAAATCCATATGCCCCGCCCTGTCTCAGCGACTATGTACTGCGTATGGAGCTCCAGCGGGGCCTTGGAAATAGAGATTCTTAACAAGGGCAATATCATGTATGCCCCGGCATTCTCGTCAGAAGGCGTTCACCACCCAAATAATCTCTCCTTATAAAACCTCATCTCCTCGATGCTCTCCAAGATATCATCCTTGGCCAAATGAACCTCCCTTTTCGCCGGCACCGCACTAAGCAACTCCTCGCTCCCCCACCGCCGAGCCGCCTCCTTGATCGCACTGACGTCCAGGATTCGATAGTGCAACCACTCCAGCACGGACGCATACGGCCCTCGTGCCAGAAACGCCTTGTCTGCATGCACGCTGTTGCCCGCCAGGACTGCCGTGCGCGGCTGCAGCACGTATTTCCGGATGTAGGACAGGAGGTCGGCGGCTGCGGCTTCGGGGGTCGTCGTGGAGGCCAGGACCGCGGCAGTCAGGCCGGTGCGGCCGTGGGTGTCAACACACCAGGGGGACATGTTGTCGAGAGCGTGTTTGGGGTGATGGATGATGGTTTCGAAGCCCGCGGGCTCGAGGAGGCGCAGGTGCGCATCGGTGATGAAACAGCAGATTTGGAGGATGCTGTCGGTATCGGAGTTAAGGCCGGTCATCTGTCAGTGTTTTGAGAATGCGACGGTTAGCTAGCTGTCTTGTGCTCCCTTGTTTCTGCTTATGTCGCGTTGCTGGTCTGTGGATGGTGACGGGGTTATTCCAACCTCGCAGTCGATCCACACCAGGGGAGCTGTAGACCGTTCTAACGGCATGGTGGTAGTGGTTCGACAGAAGCCTGGTGTTTGGATAGTAAGCACTGATGCGGAAATTCCTAGCGTAGAGCGAGAGTTGAAGGAAGGAGAAGTGCGAATTTGGTGAAGACCGTAGCGGCCAAACCGGCAGCAGAACCGCCGGAGCATCTCACAATCTGGAAGAAACTGGAAAAAAAAGAAAAGAAAAGAAAAAACTAGAGTAATGAATAATCGGCAGGAATTTACGACTGTATGGTTAAACGGGTCTGAAGTCTCAAAACCGTGGACACTCCAGTCATTCCAGAAGTATGCTGCTCTACAAGGCTGGTTTCGGTCTGGATAATCTTTTGGTATTAAAATACTGCTATTTCATTCCGTCGTTGTCACCATCGACTCCCCTTTCGAAAGGTGAAAATAAAATGAAAGAAAAGCAAACGCCGTGCATGGCCAAGCATAGTGCCCTGGCCCCGAGTGTATCTTCAAACTCGCGTAAAGATATTGGTGTGTTCTATCCCATTATCCTGTCCCATATCCAACGAACAAAATCCATTTCCAAAACCAAAATGTCTGAGAAGATGTATCTTCCAGACTCCCCAAAAATGGTACGCGATGATATCCTTTGGTGTTGCGGTCATCACGGACGTGGCAATCAACGTATGCAGAATCCATTTCGAAAAATGGCTGAAAAGACCAAAAGCAATATGAAATGCGACAAAGAGCAAGTCCATGAAAGTCATGAGAAAATACACCCGTGAAACAACCTCAACCACACCACAAGACGCTGTTGTAGACCAAAGAATCATTCAGCGAAAAGCTGTAAGCCAACGAGCCTAGGCCGATTGATATGGACTAGCTCACAGCTCCTCCTCCTCATTTGACGACTGTACAGGAGCCGGTTGAGGTGCGGGCGGAGCGGCAGGCTGAGGAGGCTTCGTAGCAGGCTCTGGGCGCTTCAGTGGCTCTCCGAAAGCGGTCGAAGTAGTGCCTGTGTCTGGGATGTTTCCTGCACTGGAGCTCCCCAAAGCTTCAGTGATGTTTTTCGACACGCCAGTCTCGATCCTACTTCTGATAGCATCTTCGTCGGCCCCCGATACACTGGCTCGTTGCTTTTTCAATGGGCTCCCCACAAATGCGCCATTCAGGGCGCCCTTAATAGCCTTCGATGACTCTAGCCCGCTTATACTGGCCGAAGACGCATCTGGAGGGGTCGTGGATAGATTGGACGACGGTCGGGTTTTGCCAGAAGCAGGGGCGTTTGCAGCGTCGCTCTTGCTGTTAGAAGACAAAGATGCAGCCGAATGTTGACGTTTGAGCTGATGACCGGTCAGTATTGTTGCAGCAGAGGAAGCTGGGCTGATGATCTGATAAATCACTTACCTTGATCTTACGAACACCTTCCGCAAGCTCCCCCTGGAACCTGATGTCGTCTGGAGATAGAAAACGGTCATCGTCCTTGCCATCCTCGTCATCGGCTTTTCCGACAATCGGGTCATCATCGTCGTCGTCATCGCTGTCCATATCATCATCGGTCTTCTTGCCCTTGCTGTTCTTCCGCTTTTCTTGTTCGCCATCTCGAAAATTGAGGAAGCCGACAGTACCACCGGGCTTGAGGGGGCCGAGGTTAGAGAAGTCGGGTTGGAGCGACCTTCTCTTTGTCGTGGAACCCGGGACTTCTTGAGCTTTGGAATCTCTCAAGATGCCCATCTTTTGCAATTGCCCTGGGGACTTTTGTCAGTATACAGTGATCTAGGAACATTACTCTAAGAGAAAGATTGGGAGGACAATAGCAGGGAAACTCACGCTCTCCTCTGTACATGAAAGTGAAAGTGGCGTAGGGCTTATCTGTCGGATCAATTCCCGTCACCGTTTGAGTGCTGATGGACTTGGGGTCTAATGACTTCGGTTTCGCGAAACTCGTAGTATGGTCAATATCAGCACCTCCGTCGCCATCCTGCCCAACCTCGTCGTCATCGTCGTGGGCATCAAACTGCGGAGAGTATTCGCCCCGCTTGATTTCACCGGAGGCCAGAACACGGTAAAGTGCCACCTTAATCTGCCCAGCAGACTCGGGCATAGGGTCATCATCCGAATCGGAGAAAGACACATCGTCGTCCGAGACGTCCTCCAATGGTGACTTGTCGTCATTGCCATATCGCATGATTCCCTTCTCATCCTTCGACTTCCCTGCCATTCCCAAGTCACCGGTCTCATCCCGATTCTGGCGCCGCTTTTCGATCTTCTGTCTTCGTCGTTCGAGTTTGGCGGCTGCGTCCTTTCCTTCCAAGTCCAAGCCATTCAGCCACCTCTCCAGGCCAACCTCCCGGAACAGGAACTCCCGCTCCGCAAGGCCGCCTCCCTCGGAGTCGGGCACGCTGACCCAACGGGAATTGACCCAGGTTTCCTCTCCCCGGCGGAGCAGAGTGGCCACTTCCTCCTTCTGTCGACCATCGAAGTAGATATACGCCGCAATTGTCTCGTTCGGGGAATTGGTTAGCGGCTGGTACGGGGCGACCATATTGCTATACTGCCCCCGCTCACCAGTCTGGCCCGGAAGACCTCCGACCACCTTGGGCTTGGGGGAAGGGCTTTCCGCTGTCGGTTTCGGGGTGGAGTATGGCACATCCTGCCCGGAGTTCAGGAGGGTGACCGAGACAGCGAAAGTGGATTGTTCGGGCCTCCCAGTAGCGGAATCAGGAAGCTTAGGCGGCGGAACGGGAATGAAACAAGCTATACGAGACGCTCGAGATTGCCGTTGGATGGAATATTCCGAGATGGGACCATCCGGCGTGTGTATGCTGACGGCAAGGCCCTTGAAGCATGGCATGACGGTGGAAGGAGTTTTGGTCAACAAGTATATACTCCGTCAACTCTTAGCGCGCCCAAGGGGGAAAAGGTGTCAAATTGGACGTGACTGTATATAAAAAACAAAAAAAAAACGGTAGCGAAGTAAATCGTTCGCTTGTGCGAAGCGTTACCGTAGTGGGCGGTGGAGGCGGTCAGGGTTGTATTTGTTGTGGTGTATGCGGGAAGTCGAGTAGTAACTGCAGCTCGCTGCTGCACGTTTCGAGGGGTTCGTTTTTAACAGTGTGACGGGACCAGATTCCTGATGTACTCAGGGAATGAGAAATCTGCTAATGTGAAGCAGATTAGTATTGTTCTCGGTGGTCCCTGTGCGCTTGAAGCGGATTTCCGGAGGTTGGTCTGGAGGAGGGGTGAAGGTCCACCTACAAAGCGGCGGTCATGGGCTATTATGGAGGAGCGATGTGAGGGTACGACGCACTGTAAAGCAACCGCATGGGTTGATAAGAGAAGCCGAGAGAGATACCAGTCCGACACTGTCCAACTTCTCGACAGGAACGAGGATGCAGCGATGAAGACGCCTCGAGTGCAAAAGGAACTGCTGAATGAATGGGGATTGTTCCGTTCTGTTTGGAGAGAGATCAAGTCTACGGTCCGGTGCTCCACGTGACACACTTTATGTTTCTCTCCCCGGAGCCACAGCGCGGTGGGATATTCTGCGGAATCAGTTGAATCAAGCACACGGCTCCTAGATGCAGAAGCTCTCAAATAATTAGAGTGACAACAGATGTTGTTCTTTGACACAAGACTGGTGGCTTTCTATCTGGTCCCCACCTCCATCTGATGCGAATGAGGGTAACCATGGATCAAAGCCAGTCGACAGATAGTTCCCGGGCAATTATGTCATGGATACGAGGACAACAGATAAATCCTGGAGGGAAAAGTCTATACTGCTGGAATATGATTTGAATTTGAAGCTGAGTCGACTTTAACTAGGTAGTTATTCATTTATCCAGTGACCCATCGGTGCTATATACCGCGTGTGTTATATATAATACCAAGTCCTGGCAAACCCGGAAACCCGTTTCCAGCAAGCCCAACAGAATCAGTGCTGGTCCGAGTTCGTCATTCCGTCAATCCTCGCACGAGAGTTCTTGAAGAATTCAGCCATCTGTTCGGGCGTGGTATCTCTCTTGGGTACGACAACGCCCTTCTGAACAGCGCCGCGCTGGTCGATCTCTTCCTTCCATTTCTTCAAGGCGGGCCATTCAGACAAGTCGATCTCCAGTGCAACCGGGCCGCTGCGAACCCACGAATAGTTGGCAATATCAGCGATGGTATATTTAGAGCCTGCCAGGTAAGGGCTCTCCTGCAAACGGGACTCCAGAACGGCGTACAGCCGTTTCGTCTCGCTGATGTAGCGGTTAATGCCGTAGTCGGAACGGGCGCCAGCGAACAGACGGAAATGATTAGCCTGCCCTATACGCGGCAAAGAACGTGGTCAGCGACAAATGTCTCATAACTAACACGCACCACGCCACTGAATAAACCAAGGGTCATAGTTACCTTGCATAGGACCAAGGCCACCCATCTGAAACATGAGCCAAGACAGTTGCTCCACATATTCAGGCGTTCCAGGTGCATAGCTGATCGTCCTCCCTTGGTCGTACTTGTCTGTCAGATAGATCATGATGGCACCACTTTCGAACACACGTTGGGTTCCATCCAAGATGGCGGGTATACGGCCATTCGGATTAATCTTCAAGAACCAACTACATATCAGAAAACGTCAGCTTTACTATCCAGCTTCTTGCTAGTAAAAGACAGTCATACTCTTCTTTCTGGACATTGGTGCTGATATTAATGCCTTCCGTTTTATACGGCAAGCCCAATTCTTCCAAAGTAATCGACGCCTTGACACCATTAGGTGTCGGCCACGTATAGAGAGTGATATTAGAAGACATTGTTGAATAGCGGTGGTAGTAATGAGTCGGCGTTGCTCTAAAGGTAGACGAGATCTGAGCGAGTCGAGATGCCGTCTTCCACGAACCGGCGGTTGATGCTATGCGGGGCAACATGGGAGGACCGGGACCGATGGGCGTGGCCTTTTAATAAGGCCAATCGCAACGACTTTTCTTATCCGATGGTAAGAATCCGTCCTTGGGCGAGTGTTTCTGCGCAATTCCGTGTCCATTTGTCAGCGCGGATTAACTCCCCACTGATGTCATTCCTCCGCATGCAAGAAACGGAGCCCTAGTACGACGGTGTTAGGGATGTAATACTTGGATTTATCAGCACAGTTCAGAACTGGCAATGGGTCCTGTCTAAGGCGTGGGAGTAGGAAAAGCTTACTGACCATACCATACTGGAGACCGTATACTCCTGGACTGAAGGAGGTGGTTGCAGTGGATGGACAGGATTCAACAGATTCTACTATATCTTCATTGAATACTCTCACTTGTTAAGGATATCTTGAAAAAGAACCACGGAACAAAGACGTTGTCTATCAAATCACGCCCGGCCGGTAGCTGCGCCAGACATCGAACCCAACCTTCTCATACCAACCATCCAGACTCACCCAATCGACGAAAACACCTTCAATGCCTCGTTGCTTCATGTTCTCGACTGCATGACAGACTAAAGCTAGCCCGACTCCTGCTTTCCTATAGCCTGCATCGACTCCTACGCAGCCCATAAGGCCAGTGTTCGGGCCGCAGAGTGGTGGAAACGCCCAACCCCACTCGAGGAAAGGTGACGAAGGAGAGATCATTAGGGCCCATCCTACCTGGTTCCCCTGCGCATCAAATGCGACCATTACGGTAGATGGATGCTTTTCGGGGTGAAGCATCATATACGCCTCAACCCAACCCTAATGGTATTCATCAAATCAGCGATGGAGGAAAAGCAAGTAATACAGCGAACATAAGACAAATCTCACCGTGTATGCCGAGAAATTCTTCTTCTGGGCGTCAACGCAATCTGGGTGATGCTCAGGCTGGAGAATACCGAAAGTATATCCTTGCTCCTTCGCCCGAGCTATGTACTTCTCGGGGGGCTGGAAATTCCTGATATCTTGGTACAAGTCAACCGATCGAGATGTTAGTGGGCTGAGCCGGAATCCTCGATGAACGAAGAAATCCTGCACCTTGGATGGCAATTCCGTCGGAATTCCAGGCCAGAAGCGAGGAAATACACTACCAAGGGCTAGACGATGGAACTTGAAATATTGGCTGAAATACGCTCGCGTCTCTTTTATCAGAGCCGTCCCAATACCCTTCCCTTGGTAGCGGGGATCGACTGCAAATACTGCCAGATGAGCTGACGTTATGCCCCCGGTTATCATCGTGTAGGCAAGGCAGAACCCTACAAGGTCGGATCCTGACCGCGCGATGAGATAATGTCCACTGGGCCGATCCAACAACGCGCGCAGTCTTTCACTGGGAAGTGGATAGGTTGGCAAAGCTTCATTCCATACCGCAGCTAGTTGGTTCAGGTCATTTCCAAGGTCAAGCTGTGACATGGTAAATGAAATATCTTCGTTTTTCCTGGGACCGACCGGCAAAGTCCCCTGTGCTGCCGATTCTCCAAATAGCACGTTTGTAGCGGCTGAGAAGGCTTCGACGGTTGGTTCGTATGTGGCAATGTAGGTCTCGACACTGGGATCCTCGAGAAAATCATAAGGACTGCAGGCTGCAATAGCCACCAGTGTTCGCGTGCGATTAGGAAGTTCCAGGCCCAATTCCCTTTGGTATGGAGACTCCCGTGCGTTCAGAGATGCGAAGACAACGATATCTGCGGCCTCGACAACGCTCCATTGCTCCGCCGACAGGCCTTCCATCCCATAGCGGATCTCGGCGGCATCCTGGTTATACTTGCGGATGATGTCGAGAAACAGAGTCGCATCGTGTGAATCTCTCCTTCCCAGTCCTTGTCCGTCTACTGCACCGCCAGCAGGGGTATTTGCACCTGGGAAGAGAAACACGAGCTTGGATGATCTAGACAAAGGCAAGACATCTGCCTTACTACGGACAAGAGTGACAGAACGGGAGTAAGCTTCCTTAGCCAGCGCAGCAGTAGCTTCGTTAATAGAAGCGAGCCTCTCGGTCGTTTTTTGCTGCAATGCGACATCCCAGCTCAGGAATCTATCTTTCAACTGGATCACACGACGGAAAGCCTGCTCCAGTCGGGGCATTGGTAGTGCGCCGGACTGCACTGCTTCGCACACCCGATCGATTGAAGCTACCTGCACCGCATACGTATGACAGATCATAAGGCTGTCACTCCCGGCCTTCAATGCCATGACTGAACCCTGCTCTGTACCGTACGTCGCCCGGATCCCATCCATCTCAAGACAGTCTGTAATAATTAGGCCGTCGTAATTCATGCCCTTGCGAAGAATATTCAGAGCATCCGCAGAAAGCGTAGCCGGAAGCCCTTCGTTTCCAATCGCAGGTAAGGAAATGTGAGCCGTCATTACAGATTCGACGCCTTCAGCTACCGTCCGGCGGAAGGGCACTAGCTCGCACTCCTCGAGTTCATCTCGGGTTTTAGCCACGACGGGGAGTCCATAATGAGAATCAACCGCGGTGTCGCCATGTCCAGGGAAGTGCTTGACGCAGGGGACAATTTTCTGCTCCCGGAGACCCTGCGCAGTAGCACTTGCGAATCGGCCAACGAATTCCGGGTCGTCGCCCGGGCTGCGTACACCAATCACGGGGTTCAAAGGTTCTGAGTTGACATCGCAGACTGGTGCGTAGTTCATATTTATGCCGAAGACGTCCAATGTTTCACCGGTAGCATTCGCCACATCGTGGGCGAGCGTCGCTGAATTGGTGGCACCCAACGCCATCGGACCCGGAACCTGAGCGGCCACGGGAGGGGATATTCTGGTGACCCATCCATTCTCCTGATCGATCCCGATGAACAGCGGACGCTCATGCCCGGCGATTCTAGCCTCGTTCTGGAGCGCAAGCGTTAAAGACTTGGAAACGGATTCAGCGAATTAGTAGACAGAACTCGAATTTTTGCATTAGCTTCTTCATAAAGCACGTTTACCATACCTGCAGCTGGGATGCATCGTGAATGTTTCGCTTAAATAGAACAATACCGCCAATCCCATGGTCGTGAATCAAAGTCTTGATCTCGAGACTCGGAGCAAAACCATGGAAGCCGACAGCAAACAGCTGGTAGACATGTCAATCCAGCCGCTCTTTTCAGAAAGTTACTTCCTGGCAGACTGTATCATACCTGTCCGACCTGTTTCCGTAGCTCTGTCGGTGGCATTTCATGCGTTGTTTGAAGACGAATATCGCTACTCTGTTCGCGGATAAGAAAGCAAAACTGGGAACGGTTTCGTTGGAAGAAGGAAATGGCTTGAATAGAGGTCCATATACAATACTACGGGATAAAACTTACAGGAAAGAAGAAAGAACGGGGGTGACAAAATGTTGACGTTGTCGATAAGTCAGATGGCGGCAGAGGAAACGGGACACCCCCTGAACCACACCTCGCAAACCTCTCACACTTGGAAGAATCTCCGTGGACCGATCTCCAGCCCTGGATTTGACACGGCGAAGATATTGTTACTCGCGAAAAGTGCAGAGTGCAGCGATACATACTCTGTCCATACTAGCGTGTTCGATCCCAGCCGTGCAAATTCAGCTAAGCGAATTGGGCCCGGATCGTGCCTTTTTTAAGAAGTTGTAGATGTCACAAGTGCATTAGTGGAGAGGGAAAGGAACAGTCAATCTCGCTTAATATCTGTGATCAACATCTGTCTGCTGGGTAGTCTCAATATGACTACTTGAGATACTTACCTCATGCAGAGCATCTGCAGAGCATCTGCAGAAGATGAGCCACATAGTAACAGTGGTTTTAAGGAACAGGAAAACCGGCTGGCCACGTGATATCTCATCTGAGCCTCATTATGCAGAGTAGACAGACCCTGGCTTTCCTGCCAATGCTAACCCACAAGCTGACTGGATGGCATACCTAGAGCTTACCGTCGCGAGCCCCCATAGTCCGGACAGCGCACACATATCCTCGACCTGCCTTGCTGGAACACTACTACATCCTCCATACAGACGTCTCAAAACGGGCAACTGATTGACTGGTGGCTCTGGCTCTGACATGTTCCTACCGGATCGGCCATGTGGACCTCGCTTGGATGAATGCAGTATGTATTACATACCGTGTACTATGGAGTACGACGTAGGAGTAATGGTATGCATGCCTGACATGGATACATATCATGAGGGTTCCCTACGGAGTAGATAATCGGTATTCGCCATCCAAATTCGACCAGGTCAACCATGAAGATCACCACTGCGCTGGCGGCGCTAGGCTTCATTGGCATGAGAAGAACGGTGGCTGCTATAGACATGGCCGGGTACGGACCCGCCTGTCTATCTGTCTGTTCGTTCTACTGCTAACCGGTTGACAGGATCAATCTCATCGGACTGGCAGCCGATGTCAGCTTACTGGGCACTGCGCATACCGAGTTCACCTCGACTTCATGCGGCGGCAAGCAGACCAATTACCCCTACCTCGATCCTCCGGAGCTGTACTGGCCCTGGCGCGATTTGGGCTTCAATCTGATCCGTCTACCGGTTGCCTGGGGCCACATTCAGACCAAACTCGATGGACCGCTCAATCAGACAACACTGGCAGGGTTGGACTCGCTGGTGGACGTCATCACGGGCAATGGGAGCACGGTGATTCTGGATCTCCACAACTATGCCCGGTACGACTGCGCCGTGGTCGGACAGCCACTCCTCGATCTACCCGGTGCGCCGCGGCATGTGACAGATGATCAGTTTACGGATCTTTGGGGGAAGCTGGCGGCTCATTATAAGGGTAATCCGCGGGTGATATTGAAGTCGGGGAACCGCTATACGGTGAACTGCTAGATCAACACTAGCAGGTCAATATGGGGAGAAGTTGGTGTTTGCCAATTGATCAGACCAAACAGTTAGTCAAATAATTGACTGGAGAAAGTGCACTACAAGGGACTAATCCACTAATTTTATGTAGATTAGTCAGTGATCTGAAGACAAAGGAACCGAGTGTGAGAACTGGACACTGGGACTGGAAAAATTGAGGACTGCATTACTTGTCTGCCGCCCAGTGAAGTGGGAATCAGGGAAAGTGGAGGCACAGTCACAACATGCAAACCCCACACAGATTGAGTCAGGAACACTATGTGTACAATAGTATAAGAAGCTGCTTAGATCCTAGAAGAAAAGGGATTTTCCTTAGGCAACTTGGTTTATCCTTATCACCCAGAAGTCATGCAACAACACCCTGGCCATTGTGGTTATCTGCATCCTCCATTCATTCCTATAGTTCCATTCCTGGATTGTCACACCTAGGCTAAGATCTAGCAGTTAGCATGGCTCCTAGTTACTAGGATATTAGCAGATTTGCTAGTGTTTTTGCATTATAGGCTGAGACTGGCTTTGTATGCAAGCGTGAGCAAGTTCGTTGCCCTTTAAGCTTTACATTGGCATAATTGTAAGGAGCGTTATAAAGCATAGCGTTTTGAATCTGTCTAGGAGTCATAAAGCAATGGACCAGGCGACCTAGCATAATAATACATAAAAGCTAACCATCGATCCTAAACACTCAGCACCGCGGTCCTTCATGGATCAAGAATGTCAACAAGTCCCAATGTGCCTTAGTAGCTGGCGTCTTTTTGCCCTTTTCCAGATACCCAGCAGCATACTTGGTCACCTCCAACGCGTCCAGGAACTTTGAAGAGAGCTCATTGAACTGCTCGGTTATAGCATGTCCTGGGGATGCAACATAAGTTGCGCGCCTACTTAGCAGTGTTAGGGTGCGGTCTAGCCGCCTAACAGTGCGCTACTATATAAGGTGCCTAGGGATGTCTGGCTTGCGAGAAGCGAGATATAGTGGTCTTTTGGCCTTCTGGTAGGAGCAAGCCCTAGGTTGTCCCTAACAAGCAGCATTATGGTAGGTTCGTAATCTGGTTATGTTAACTTAGCGTGGCTATTCTGCCTTAGATTGCTAAGGACTTACCAAGCATGAGGAGCGCAACGCTAGGATGTAATCCATATCGAAATTCGTACACGTCGAAGTCAGTACGATGGCCATGCGTGTACAGTCTGACATCAGCGATAACGTTACCGCCATGAACGTCCCGGTTGCCAGCAGCGATGATCTGATAATCGTGATGAGTAGCTGACTTGAATTTGTCCCGTTTAGCAAAGGAGATGAAGCGGCTGCGAGTATTGTGAAGGTCTCCGATCGAATCTTTTCTGAGGATTCAACGGCTTGACGGTTTCCCTTGCTTTGGGACTCTCTCAGCGTGCTTGAACTGGGCATCTCGGCGGCGGTGTTTTCACTTACCATGTAAAAAGGTTTCGAAAGTGACAGGGAGTAGTTATAGACGCAGGTGAGCTGTATAATCGAGAGGGTAGGAGCGAAGGACTACCACCGCCTTCGGTACGAGGTAATCGACGGTCCTTCTCCACTTTCCATGAGATAAGATGAGATGAGGCTGAAATCTGAATTCTTACTTCCATAATTTTAACAATATTCTTTTTCTACACATCTGGCCATCCTAGAGCTTTGACTTCATCCTTCCCCTCCATATTGTCCACCCAAAGACTCGTCAGGTGGATCAATATATTGCGCCAAACTACTCTTCCCGGTCTGTGTACCGCCATCTATGAGCAAACTCCCGACGCCCAGGACACCGAGCAATCAAATTTTCAATCTCAGTCAACAATAGCCCAAAGCACTTGAAACTAGCTCGGCATCTCAAAAGAATCATAGTAGTCTTAGACGACACTCCAGTGACACAAGGCCAGCCACGATGGCAGATAATCAATCAGAACTACCATCCAAGAGACAATGTCTAGGGATTGGCTGTGGAAATGATGCTGAAGCTTTACAGTGCCCGACATGCTTGAAGTTAGGCATGAAAGACAGATATTTCTGCTCTCAAGATTGCTTCAAGACCAACTGGGTTTGTTCGCGCATCTTCTTCCGACTAGGACTTCAGACTGATAGATCTCATATTGTAGAGCCATCATAAAACCTTGCACAAAACAGCACAAGGCAAGACACAGAATGGTATTGTCCCCAAAATCATCCCTCCAAGGGTTGCCACTGAACCTGATCCAGTTGTCGGACTTTACAATCCTTTCCCAGCATACTCCTTCACCGGCTCCGTGCGACCTGTCTATCCACTTTCTGCGATGCGCACCGTCCCCAAGTCGATAAAACGCCCTGACTGGGCCTTCACTGGCATACCGAAGAGGGAACAGCGCTTGAACCGGTCGAAAATTGACCTTCTAGACGCCAAGGGCCAAGAGGCAATGCGCAAGGTTTGCAGGTTAGCTCGAGAAGTATTGGACATTACCGCGGCAGAGCTCAAGCCAGGCATTACCACAGATTACCTTGACGAAGTCTGCCACAAAGCTTGTATAGAACGAGATGTAAGCGCGACCCCCTTCAAGATGATGTTGATTATTTCTAAGCCTTGACAGTCATATCCTTCTCCCTTGAACTATGGTCACTTTCCCAAATCGCTGTGTACTTCTCCAAACGAAGTGGTTTGTCATGGAATACCTGACCAGCGAATCCTTCTCAATGGTGATATCATCAATCTCGACATCTCATTGTATCACGAAGACCATCACGCTGATGTTAACGAAACATATTACGTGGGTGATCAAGCCAAGGCGGACCCAGACTCTGTCAGAGTAGTTGAGACGGCGCGTGAATGCTTGGATAAGGCAATTGAGCTCGTGAAGCCTGGCACACCAATACGAGACTTCGGTGGTGTCATTGAGAAGCATGCCAAGTCCAGAAACTGTAGTGTCATGGCGACCTGGGGTGGCCATGGCATCAACACTGAATTCCATCCCCCGCCATGGATACCTCACTACGGCAAGAATAAGGCGGTAGGGGTATGCAAACCTGGAATGGCTTTCACAATCGAGCCCATCCTTACGCTTGGAAAACCTCGGGAAAAGTATTGGCCGGATGACTGGACAAATGTAACTCTTGATGGCAAACGGACTGCTCAATTTGGTATGTACAAGAATCATTTCACGTTTATGGCTCAATGCTAATACGTGTAGAACATACCTTGCTCGTCACGGAAGCAGGCGTGGAGGTCTTGACTGCGGCCAATGAGAAATCTCCAGGAAGCACAATACCCATTCCGATGACAATGGATGGGACAGCAAAAGCCAATAGCGCATCCAGCGCATAGTTCGGCCTGTCAATGTCGAATTGAATGACAGAGCGGCGAGTTGAAGTTTGATCAGGTGAATCGGAGATTTTCAAGGCCTTATAGGGCATAATGACATGACAGGACAGTCTTCAGGAAATAGGAAATTCCTAACCAAGTCAGAATCTGTATTATAAAGAAACTACATTTTGAATGCTAAACAATGTATAGAAAGGAGGTCTCGCTTGATAATACTAAATCTGACATGAATTACACCGTTCAATTACAGTGGGCGGGTTGGGCCATGGTGTTCGGAACCGGAAAGTGAATTACCTCTGTAATTGCGGGTGCATTATTGGAGGAAAGTGACGGTATTTCTCCGGATCGAGTGAAGTTTGTACCTGGCATAAAGCTCCAACTAACTCGATACAGGGACCAGGGACCCATACTGCCAACTACACAAAGGCATAAATGATAATTATGTTGGACGCTGGATTGGTGCCTCGGTCCACAAGATTCTGGTTTCCGGCACACGTGCCCCCTATGACTGGCTTCCAGAACCGATTCCTCTGCCTCGCTTAGAACCTTATCCGGAGTAGATCACATAAACTTTTGACGGAGATATCCGCCATCCCAGGAAGATGGCCAGTATATATCCATGCCTTTCTCCTCTCAACCAAGATGGAACGCAGTAAAAGATAACTGCCATGATATTTACCCGTGCTCTCTCGGTTCTCCCATTGCTCTTCGTGGGCACGCTGGCCGGCGTGGACTATCCGCCGCTGCCCAAAGACCGGACAACGCCTTATCAACAACGGCTGGGAATAAAAGGACCCAATGGTGAGATTATTCCAAAATGGCTGCTGCTTCTTCCGATTCTGACTAACCTGCTCGCAGCGGTCTCCGTGGGATGGAACACTTATACCTCACTCAACCAGAGCTGTGTACGATATGGTACCTCTGCCGATCATCTCAGTTCCCAGGCCTGCTCAATTCAATCCACGACATACGGGTCTTCCCGGACTTATTCCCACACGGTCATCCTGACTGACCTGACGCCCGCCACCGAATACTACTACAAGATTGTCTCCAGCAATTCGAGCATTGGGAATTTCCTGAGCCCGCGCGTCCCGGGAGACCCAACCCCATTCAATCTCGACGTGGTGATTGACCTGGGCGTCTACGGAGCCGACGGTTATACCAATGCTTCTGCGAAAGGCAAGAGGGATGCAGCTCCCTCCGTCGAGCCGGAATTGAGCCACGCCACGATCGGTCGTCTGGCGAAGACATCAGACGACTACGAGATCGTCATCCACCCCGGGGATTTCGGATACGCAGACGACTGGTATCTACGACCGCATAACTTGGTGAATGGGAAAGACGCCTACCAGTCCATCCTGGAGCAATTCTACGACCAGCTTGCCCCCATATCCAGCCGCAAACTATACATGGCAAGTCCCGGGAACCACGAGGCTGCCTGCACCGAGATACCCTTGACCACAGGTCATTGCCCGGACGGACAGTACAACTTCACTGATTTCATGCACCGCTTCGATCAGATGATGCCCACGGCACTGCCCTCCCACTCAGACCATCAGGAAGCGCAGGCCCTCGCCCGCAAGGCCCAGCGCCTAGCGCGTCCACCGTTTTGGTTTTCATTCGAGTACGGCATGGTTCACGTCGCAATGATCGACACAGAAACCGACTTCCCCGACGCACCTGATGGGAAGGGCGGGTCGGCAGGGCTCAACGCCGGCCCGTTCGGCCAGAAGCATCCCAGCCAGCAACTTGAATTCCTCAAAGCTGATCTGGCCAGCGTCGACCGCAAGGTGACGCCTTGGGTGATCGTCGCCGGCCACCGCCCATGGTACACCTCGGGCTCGAGCGCTTGCAAGCCGTGTCAGAAAGCGTTCGAGAGCCTACTTTACCGCTACGGCGTGGATCTTGGCGTCTTCGGCCACGTGCACAACTCACAGCGCTTCCTTCCCGTCGTCAACGGCACCGCGGACCCCAATGGCATGAAGGACCCTCGCGCCCCGATGTATATCATTGCTGGAGGCGCGGGCAACATTGAAGGTCTCAGCGACGTGGGGTCGAAGCCTTCATACACGCAATTCGCCTACGACGATGATTACAGCTACAGCACGCTGAGGATCCGGGACCGCAATCATCTGCAGGTCGACTTCTTTCGCTCCTCCACGGGAGAGCTTCTGGACTCGAGTACATTATACAAGCGCCATGATACCCAGTTCGTGGTGCAGTGATTGACGGCTCATCGCTGCCGCTATCGGTCGACAGCCGGGGCTGTGTTAGACTTAAAAATAATGCGTAGACAATGAGCGATGTATGCTTTCCAATAGTAGTATAAGATCGCATATTTTAATATTTGCTAGGCATTCAAATTTCAGGATATTTGTTTTCCACAGTCCGCTACATGCTGCTAATCCTTCATCCCAGAACAATCCGTAACCATGCTCTGGCATATCTTACTCCCAATATTGCCGGGTTCATTTCGAATACGCCGGCTGAGGTCTAATATTCATTACGAGCTTATACTGGTAGAGCTGCTTCCTGGCATCTTCTTTTGCTGAGTTAGGGCTTTCATCCACTTCTTCTCCTTGGCCTTACTATTTTGTGAATGTTTACATGAAGACCTTTCCACAACAGTCAGCTGTTGATGCTTCTACTTGTGATATATTGTTCTCTGTGTTCTACTTGCTGCCAGACTTTTTTGGAGATTTTAAAATTGATCAGATGCATTATTGTTACACTGTAACATGTTATTACTGGTATACGGTAGTGACACCGCTCCAACTTTGAACAGTCATAGCCCAGAGATGCATGCAGTATCTTGTAGTCAACCAACAGCACATGAACAGCTTCATGGATTGTGTTGACAAGTGCTACCACTGCATTGAGCAGGGTAGAGACGCTTCAGCATGTGTTGAGGTATGTATGCTCCCTCAGATCTGCAGGTGCTTGGCCAATGCATATAGACCCCGGATCATTATGCCAACCAGGATTGCTGGGTGCTCTACTAAACTCACCTAGCCCGGTACCACCCTACTGTGGTAGCTGAGCGCCAGGTGTTGCAGCCTAGGAGCTCAGTGAGGCGATGAAGAACTGCTGCTCTCACTGTTCGGTGCTTGAAGAGGTCGAATTGTCTCCAGCTGACCGTGTTGAGGCTGTCGTCCCTGCGCACACCTTAAATTGGGGACAAATCCACCTCTTCATAGAAACCCCTTCTTATTGTTCTTCTCGCCCTCCAGCCTACTAGTCAAGGACTCGCTCTCCTCTTTCGCCGTCCCACTTGTTTCCCAATCTTCACGCTCTGATCCGCACTATTAGGACTGAAGATTCGACGAGCTGACACAAGTGTGAATTTCTCAAGTTGTGACGTTGCACCACAGCATGTTGCTGCCTTGTTACAACAACTCTCCATCTACCCACCAGCAAAGAACGATCACCACATATTGCTGATCATCCTGTGTATGGTCTTCCCAACCTGCCTAGTCTGTTGCATGGGTGACCAGCCTGATGATCAACAGCTATTCCCATCTTCTATGTCGACAGCCCGTGTGGTCGTACGCTGCGCGTTCCAGGACGGTACGGGTAGTTGCGAAGGATTTCATCGTCTCCCCTCGCGGACAATGGATGCCTCCACCATCGTAATGATGGTCGTTGTATTGATAAGCTTGGTGGTTCCCAATTACTGAAACGGCGGTGAACTTGGTGCCTCTACTCCCACCAAAGAGGTGCACCTCTAGTAGCTGTCTTCTTAATCCTTGTCTCACCATTTGCAAGATTGAGTCGGTGTTGGGATGGGGAAGCAACCAGGCAGGATGCAACGCTGAAATTGGTACTACTACACGTCGAAGGCCGCAGAAGGACAACAAAGTCACTACAGATGTGTCCCTAAGAAAACAATATATCAGACAAATAGGAGGCCTGTAGGTTTGGGGTTCTTTTTTGAACAGCTATTTACCTTTGCTTGTCAAGCATGAGCTCAGAGGAAGTTACTCTTGGTGAATCTGAGGTATTAACTAATTGGGCATGCCATGCAGTGGTAAGTTGCAGTTCAGTATTTTGTGGGACAGTGAAAATATCCGTGCCTCAGAATATGGGAGTTAATCGCAGTCTGTGAATACCTAAAATTATAGGGCATTTAATGGCTTTGCCGCCTTCAAGTTGGGTAACTGGAAATGAGAATAACCGAGATGCCTTACCAGCGGCAGTTGAACAACCGGTAAAGATGAGTAGCGCGCACGACTTTGTTGAAACACCTCAGAAGCATCATAATCAGGATTGAATGGCAGCCTGTCGTTTGTTATCTTTGACTTAGATAACGATGAGGCTCATGTCATGTGAGCAGGTCACCTGCATCATCCTAGCCTGGCAGATGAATGTCAATCGGCCTCGGGGCTTTTTGGCAACAGACACCAAGAATGCAATGCGAGTGTCATCATACATTCTCAGTTAAACAAACAAGCAATGTGGGATTTATCACAGCCCCTTGTCTGCACTGCATTCCACTTGCTAACAATTCCCAGATTCACGCACAGACTGCATGATGACGGGACCTGATGACCGCATTAATAGTGACATGAACAGCCATGAGACAGAGGCATGTCTTAATTCGAGTGTCCCGAAATCTGCCACGACCGTCCGAGTGACGGAGCCACAGCAGCAGTCTCAATACACGCGAGAGGAGTATGAGCGTCTTTTTGGTGCCAATGATTTCTCAGATGAACAACCGACGACAACGCGAAGAGAGCTATGGTCCTACTATCTCTATTATAACGGTAAGTCCACACGTAAATGCTAACATCTCGAAAGCCTTTGCCAACTAACTCTGTTATATTATTTCAGGTGACAATGGTGTTGGCCCGGGATCGTACAGCCAAGCACTGTAAGACACTCATTTAACCCAGTTTGCTTATAGTCTGGCTGAAACCAAGAGCGGTTCAGGTTTCAATGGGCTCTCAAGGGAGCTGGCTGGCAGCCAGGGACGAACCCTCGTAAACCCTGCACCGAATCATCACCATGTGTCGTTCCCTGGGCTGGAGGCACTCGATCCGTCTCGTCGGTGGTCTTAATTGCCAATGGTCTCTGCTTTGCCGTGATGACCGTGATTTTTGTCTGGCTGGGAAGTGCCGCCGACTATGGATCGTTCGGAAGGTGGCTCCTGCTGGTCTTGACAGTTATCTGTTGGATATTCCAGTATGGCATGATGACGATCACAAACCCAAGTCAATGGCCCGCAGCGATGGCTATGTATGTCATCTCGTATATCGCATATGGTGCTACTTTGGTGTTCTATGCAGCCGTATTTCCCAGACTGGCACGATACATGCCACATGTCCGGCAGGCTCGTGAGGATCTAAAGGAAGGCAGAGTCGACCAAAGTGAGTACGACGCGATTGAATCATTTGAGAAGAACCACATCAGGTATTGTGATCAGAGTTTCCGATATGAGCTTCATGATACTGACCCCTTTTCAGCAACTATAGCACTGCCCATTCTAATATCGGATATTTTTGCACACTCGTGCTCAACCTGAGTGTCCTTCTTCCACTACAGAATAGTAACTTTTCAAACAACTTAGCTCTTTGTTTGACAAATTCATGTACGTTTCCCCCTTTTTCGAAGCTCTACAGCGACCATTCTAATTGTGGTAAAAGATTGGGTCGTACTAGGTGTATGGTGGTTTTTCTTCCAGCAAAAACGTCCAGGCCCTAAGATCCCAGAAGGCTCCACCTATGCCAGTATCGGCTTCAAACAGATTTGGCTAGCGCTCCGAGAAGTCTCATCGCTGCCGCAGACTTTTGTGTATTTTGTGGCCTATTTCCTGCTGGCCGATGGGCTCAATACAACGGGTCAGTAATGGACTACCAAGATATACATACCCTTTAGGGCATGGTGGGAGATGCTAACTGGGAGGTACACTTTAGGCACGCTGGTCTCAATCATCCAGAACAACTCTATATCCTTCTCGTTTCTCCAAATAACGTACCTCGGAATCACTCAAGCTGTTTGCTCAATTGTGTCAACGTTCAGCTTCTGGTATATCCAAAAGCATTTCAAGATACGAACCAAGCGCATGTTCCTGTTTACGAACGTTTTCAGCGCCTTGATTCCACTGTGGGGAATGATAGGTCTTTGGACGACGCGGATCGGGTACCACCATAGGGTAAGTATCCATACCCGTACTTCTGTATACAATAGTATCCGCGGAGACGCCTCATAGACTGGAGCATCTACTCCGTTCGTTTGGCTAATTGACTTGACTAGTGGGAGTTCTACTTCTATAATGTCGTATTCGGACTATTCCAGGCTCCTTATTATGCCGTATGTCTACCACGTGCTTTATGTGAAAAATTGTTTTCATCTTCCCCCTGACAAACTAACCTCCAACAGTATGCACAAACGATGATTAGCGAGCTCATGCCCGAAGGATACGACAACATGTTCTTCGCCCTTTTCGGCATCACCAATCGAGCGGTATGTGTCATGCCCTATCCTTCCCTGTCCTATCCATTTTATCTACCAGCCCACATGTTTACAGCACAGTCAACTCACTCAAGCATGTAATACTCCGTATAGTCCTCGATAATCGGCCCCAACGTGATCCAAGCCATCATTAACAACACCCAGAATAACTGGATGGGATTCCCCTTTCTCTTCGCCATCTGCACCGCCGCCATGATCACTATTGGCTTCGTGGATGTAGAAAGGGGTCGCGACGACTGTCGAAAATTCGTCGAAGCCCGTAAGGTCGCTGGTCCCTAGTGCGAGGTACCGCATAAAGCACACCAGTACTTCTATAACCCACTCTTCGCTACTCCATGGCTCACATCACACAAACATGAACTCTGTGCCGCTACTAGTAGTACATAGTAATGATAATCCAGGTTTCTACGAGTAGATTCATGCATAAAGTATTAATTGCTTCTATACAAAGTAATAGCAGGCAAGAAAAAAAGTAATTCACGCAATTGTTTTTACGTTATTGTTATTAACTAACAACTAACTAGTGATGTACCCTGTACTCCACAGCATCTACAAACAGGGTATGTATGTGCCTGTGGATCCCGCAACTGCGGGCCCAAACGGCTGGGGCGATCTTAGTGTGCTCTAGCGGATGATTAGTCGAACTAGCTACTAATAGTTAGCTAACGTCAGGGGAAGCAGCGCCATGTGGGTCTTAGAGTTTTGTTTAGAAAACTCTGGAGTGGATATTAATATGCGGCGTCGATGGTTGGCTCACAGCCACACAATATGATTATTGTTTCGGGACATGTACTTGTACTCTGTAGTAGAGAATAATATCACAAGGCTCGACTTTTTATTATTTTTTATTATGTTTTATTTATTTCGAAGACAAAAATTCGAGATCAATTTCTACTCCTACTGCATAAATAATAGAATAAGTAGTAGCCCACTATCTAGTAGCCTGGCTTGAATAGCTTCATAAAACTCCTCGAAGCCTTTCTCAGGCAAGATGCCGGGCATAATTGAAGAATCTGGTACCACTTTTCCCAAGTCGGCGGAAATTTCAGATAGAACTAGTGTTGGCTCTTCACCAGTTCGTTGTTCAAATACAACTTCCAAATAACGAGCATAAATCATGTCCGAGTTCTCTGTGCATCTTGCTGTTGATCTGTGCAGTATCCGGGGATACCCACAGATACACATCTCCAGCAGACCCTCCAATATGATACTAGTTGCATGCCAGCTTGAAAAAGAAAAAACAGGAGAAACAGGCAGGTCTGGAGGAGCCCATATAAGACAGATAGTAGGAGGTGTCTTGTTGATTGCATTAGATGATACGTAGCAGGAGGGTGCATCCAAAGTGGGCCGCAATCTCGCGTGAGGGATTGTTCATTATTTGTTTGCTTGATATTCCGTCACAGGTCTCCTTGCAGCTGGTCACAGGGTGGATGACCAACCGCTGCCGTAAATGAATCGGGACCAAAGACAAGAGGAGTGTATAGCTTTGAGGAGAGTATCAATAGATTGAGTAACAGATGATAATTTCTCCAGAAAAGTAGAGCAATAGGGTCAGTGGGCTAATAGATACGAAATAGCTTCCTTGTCTTTAATTATGGCTCAGACTTCAGCAGTGACCAGTCCAAGCGCAACATAGAATGTCGCCCCATGCTCCTCGATCTTCGAGTTGAGAGTCTGAAGCCCCGGCTTGTGCTGTTCATCCTCCTTACAATTCAGCTCACTTGCCAAGTTGAGATGCCCGCTTGCGCTACGGGATAGACTGAAAAAAAGACGCGTCGGTACTCGGATCTAGGAACTATTTTGAAGACGTACAGTCCTGCCAGCTTTTTGGAGAGTGAGGTGGAAGATTGAGAAAGCTGTGTCGGGCTAGTGGGCCAATAGCGGCAAGAACTAAGCACTGAGGGGACCAGCCAGTCTTGACTTTGGCGGATCACTGTATTTTTGGGGCAGCATGTTTCTAGGGAGGACTACTGGAGAAGGATATTGTTATTTCTTACTTCCTTGAGAAGAAAGCTTTCAGTTCAGTGAAATCAATTTTTAGATGGCATAGTAGCCGTGGCGCCAAGATGAGACACAACATAGAAAGAAAACCGAAAAAGGAAAAGTATATATACAGGCTAATGGAGAGAAAGGGGTATTTATAACACTGTAAGACAAGAAGGAAAAATTTAGAGAATGGAAATCTGAAAAATGAGTCGGAAAATGAAAGCCAACGAAAACAGAAAAGGAAAATACCCAAGTGTAGGGCGAAGGAACGCGAGTCAAGCAATAGACGCCAATGCACAGGACAGAAAAATGAACATGCAACTTTTTGAGTGGATGCGGTAGTTGGACCAGTGAAGCAGAACCCATTTTAAGATGCCTTTTGGTGCCTTTTTTTTTGTCTTTTGTCTTTTTTTTCTTTTTGGTCCCTGGTTCTGATGAAAAAAAAAATTAAACTCATTCATCAGAATTAATAGATCCCTTTGCGGGTAGCAGCCTTCTGCTCCTCTTTGGCCTCGACAGCCTCGCGCCACTTGGGGCCGTAGACCGTAGTCAACCAGACGAGACCTCCGGTAACCGAGGAGAAGAGAGCACTCATAGTGCTGAACCATCCTACACCCATCGCGTCGATGGCAGGCAAGGCAACACCAGTGCCCAGCGCCGCAAAGACATACCTGAAGACATAGTTTCCGGCAATGACTTCGGCGCTGCGACCCTTAGATTGCATAACATCAAGGCAGTAGGTGTTCAGGCTTGGCAAGCAGAAAAGCTGCGACACACCCTGGACGAACATGGCGATCACGGGAACGGGAATACCGCCAACTTCCTTTTCGAGAGTCCAGCCGTAGATAAGAACGCAGCCGGGAACAATGAGAATGGCGTGAATAAGGGACGACTTCAGGCGGTCTTCGGGAACACGCGTACCACCCCGGTTGGTGATGCATTTGTTCATGCAGCGGTCGACCCAGCGACCACCAACAAAGCTTCCAGCCAGATAACCAGCACCTGGCGCAAGGTAGAAAAGACCGGACTGGATCGGGGTGTGGAGTCCGAAGCGAGGGTTGATGACGGATCGGATAGGAGTCAGGAGGGCGTATTGGTTCCAGACGAGAGCTCCCGCAGCGAGACCCACATTGAAAATGTTCGCGTATTTGAAAATAAGGATCATCACACGGGTCGGGGTGATGCGGTTCCATACCATCTTGGTCTTCGTGCCCAAGTTCTGGCCCTTGAGCTCGCGAGACGACTTGTAGGCGATGGTTTCAGGGAAGAGGAAAAAGATCAATATGGAAGCGAATCCGTTCAGAGCGCTCAATAGCCAGAAGATGACTCTCCATGACCGGAATGTAGCGACAACACCCTGTATCCCTAATGTTAGCAACTAGTACGATTTCCAACAAGTTAGGGCAAGGCCAACATACACCCAGGAACGGACCTATAGCAGGTCCAACCATACTCCCCGAGAGCACCCACACCAATGCCGTTGCTCTAGTTCGAGGCTCATAAATATCTCCAACCGCAGAACTACCCACAACAAGGAAAGATGTTCCTTGGAAGGCAGTGAGGACCCGGAAAACGAAGTAAGCTGGCAAGTTGGGGGAGACGGTCGTTGCAATCGTAAATACAAAGAAGAAAAGACTGCTAATAAAGAAGATCTGCAACGGCCCAAGGGCAATTAGTAAGATGCTCTGGGGCGGCTGTGGTTGTCTGGTTCTTGAGATGGACTTACGGGACGACGACCAAAGACCTGACTGATGGGGCCCCAGAAGGTGCTCGAAATACCCATGAAGGCCAGGTAGAGAGCATTGCTAGCGTTGATAACGTCTTCGGTTGAATTGAAGGTCTTCCCGACTTCGGGAACAGCTATCAGGATTGCGGTGGAGGAGATGGGGGCAAGGAAAGCGCAGTACGAAATGATAGATACAATCCCAATCTTGCGCCATGGCGAGAATCGGTTGTATTGGTCTGAATCTGCATCTTTCACGTCGCAGATGGGGGGCAACTCCGTGTTGGTGACATGGCTTGGGTACTGCACAAGGGTGTTGGGTGTGCCCGGGGGTTCCCCATACTCCGAACGGGGTCTTTGGGCTTCCTCTGGGGGCAACTGTGTTGTTGAAGAGTTCCTCGAGGAGCCTTCTTCTGCTAACCCAGCAGGGTCTTGCTTTTGTTTCAAGCCGAACATCTTAAGCATTGTTCAAGCCCAATCTGAAAGGAAAAGATATATAAGAAAGGAGAGGGGAAAGAGAATGTCTTGGTTCGGTTGACAATTGAAAGATCTGAGATGGCCAAGCCTGTTCGTAGAAAAAAAGATCTTTAAAAAAAAGGGAAAAGACAAGAGCGACGGACAACGGAAGATTTTTATCCTTTAAGAATTCTGTCCATAGAATGAATGTAATCCAAAAAAAGGTACGTATGAAGGAGAAAAAAAGATCAAACAGGAATGAAACAAAAGAAAGGACACCTGCTTGACAGAGACGTAAAAGAATCGGAATGGTTGGTAGGAATTTAAACGCAACATCGAGCTTAAATGACAAGGCGAATACTCCGACAACCTCCTTTGTCCCTTTTCAGCTTGCGTGTTGCGAATCAGGTGCCAAATTTGAGCGCATATCATCACATCATCAAGACATTGAGCGTGCCTAGACCATAGCCCACAGCCGGCATAAATGAAAGCTTGGACACTCAAGCGCAGGGAGTATCCGCAGAAAAAACTTTTTTGGTTCAGCATAAAGGGACAAGCGTATAGGGTAAACTCCAAACAGATCCAATATGATCCGCGTCTATTGTGGGTACATGCTTGCCACTATATGTCGGGTAAGGGCCCGGGAAAGTATAGCTTGGCGCCGTTGCGGGCACAGGATCGACAAATGAGCAAACACACTGGGTCCATGGGATGACCAACGGCAAAGGGGAAGGGGTTGCACGAGGTTGAGGTATATAACCCTGGAATCAGGGACACATCATCCCACAGGGTGGGTACGCGCTCTGTGGAATGTAGAGTCACATACTCTGTACTCCGTAGTTTTTGGATGCGTCGTTTCGGGCTTGCGGCGTACGGAAACACCCGTCGACTAACTGGGTCTTACCGGCGACTGTAGTTGGAGAAGTGGCTGAAAAATTTTTATAAAATTTTTATAAAAACTTTTTCCACCACTTACGCACATCAATTTCCAGCCCTGAAGAGCCGACCAGAGGGGCAAATTCGGGATCCCGAGTTTCTTCATCCGCCGCCCAGTCTTTTGCAAGCATTTTCTTTTTTCTGCCCTTGCATATGAGTTAAGTCGCTGGAATCCGTGCGTAATTTTAGGCTGATTGACCTCTTTTTCTTTTTATTTTTATTTTATTTTTTTCTTTTCTTTTTTTGAGGGAAAAGAACTTGAGGCCCCTGCTAGGATGTATTCTTAGTCATGGAATCGGCAATTCTCACATTTTCGGTTTGTCATTACATCGTGGTTCGATTTTCACATCATCATTGGCAACCCAGGGTACACAATGGCAAAATGACGTAGATTAATGGACTTGCCAGTTGGAGAGATGGAAAGTTAAAGAGGTAAAAGTATACTCTGTAGTAGAGAGAAAAAGAAAAAGAAAAAACAGCGAACTTACTCCGTAAGTACGATCCACGTTGTTTTCGTCTCCACGAGAAAGCTTGGTATACGTCCACTGATTTGACAACGTGCTAACTCATCCATGGGTAGATGTAGCTTGTCTCAACTGAGGCGACAAGAGTACCCTGGAGTACAATTCGCGCTCCCCGCCACAGGATATTTTCCACTACTCTGTAGGTAGTACTCCGTAGGCATAGGAACAATAGCGGCGCCATATCGAACGTCCCATGCCAATGTCATACGCCGTCGCCCTTGGAACACAACCGCTGTCCAAGCGATAATTTCTTCGGCAACATTTCCGACAACATGGCGGGGAGTGGTTTTT
>PQMF01000179.1:0-46775 GCA_003004485.1 Aspergillaceae sp. MA 6039 | reverse complement strand
CAGCACTGGTGGTGTTAATCTGCTTGATCATATGCCACCAATCATTACAGACAAGATTAACGCGATCCGTATGCTTCAGCACGATCTGGCCTGTATTAAAAATGGTATATTGGTGCGTATCCAGCCACATTTTGTCGGGCACGTCATCGCCCTTGAGCATCTTCTTCCACTTGCTCAGGTTCAGGAAGCCGTCGTGGAAAGCAATCCATGCGGTGAGGTTATTACCCTGCACGATCTTAGTAACGTCCGTCGTCCAGTCCAGAACATCCTTGACGGGCAGACTGAGCATGAGCGGCTCATTCACGAGCCCATAAATCGTGACGATATTCTTGTAGCGATCCTGCGCAAAGAATGTGGAGAGCTGATCGTGCAGTTCTAGCGAGCGGTTGCGGTTGAGTTCCCCATCTGTGCCGTTGAGCCAGTTGATCGTGCCCTGGTGGCCACTGTGGTTCCACCCGTTCTGACTACCCACCAAGCCGTGCAGGTCGAGCTTGACGCGCAGGCCGTACTTGCGGCAGTACTCGATGGCGCGGAGGAGGTAGCGCCAGGCGATGCGGGCGACGTAGGGTTCCCGCGGGGAATAAGTTTTCACAGCCCAGTAGGAGTACTGGATGCGGACGTGGTCGAGCCCCGCGTCGCGGATTTCGATGAAATCCTGCTCCGTGATAAACTTGGCGTAGTGTTTTTCTAGCGTGGAGGCTGCGTCGGGGCCCAGACGCGCGGATAGGGTCCATTCGTCCACGACGCCTTCGGAAATATCATAGGGGTCGAAGAGCGAGGGTACGATGAAAGGTTCGAGGGAGAGCCAGCCTCCCAGGTTGACGCCGCGGATGGGCTGTGAACCGTAAGGGAAGGACTCGTTCAGTGGAGGGACATGCTCGTTTGCGTGGGCCGTGTCGTCCCAGGTGGAATTTAGGCCCATGATGGATAGCCCGCCAACGGTCTCGTTGGTGTAGGTTACGTTGAAGTCGGTGGTGTCGTACCAAGAAAACGGATCGAGGATGGTCCCTTTGGCCGAGTCAGGGATACTATCACGACTGATACCCTGTAAATTCAAGTTGGCCGGTTTATCATCATCGTCATTTGTATCCGTGGCAGACTTTGTATTCCCTTGACCATGATGCTTCCTCGTCATCACGACCACCACCGGAACCACAATCACGGCCAACACAACCAATAGCGCCACAATGCCAATATACCACTTCTTCCGCTTCCAGAATGGCCGCTGCACGATCGTCCGCGAACTCCCCGTCGCACTCCCGTTCCAATTCCCACCAGGTTTCTCCCATGCTTCTTGTCCCAGCATCTCCGGACCACCCCCACCACGGTGTCGAACCCGCACATCTGCACCTGGACCCGGACCCTCCTCCAGATGCGCACCAGACACGATCCGCCCACCGGGTCGATCACGGGTGACATCCTGCGCTTGTCCCTGCGGCGGCGGCGGTGGCGGCGGCACTGGTGGCACGTCCAGAGCGGCGGGATACGGGGAGAATTCACCTAGCAAGGGTTCTTTCCGCTGTTGTCGGCGTTTGCCAGAACGAAGCGATCCTCCTAGCCCAGCTAGCCCTGATATCCCCGGTATTCCCCGTCCTTGGTGTTTTAACCCTTCATCATTCGCCATGGTATCCCCCCGGCCTAACAAATGCGCCGCGCTATGGCTCGAGTCACCGCTTTGGTGTTTCGCTACCACATCGTCGTCTTCGTCCGCCGGACCAAAATGGCGTAATCTCGTCGTCTCACTGGGCGTATTATTGTCATCGTCATCGTCACTCACATTCCGGTCATTCATATCATTATCGTAAGCATTAGGAGCATAGCCATGCCCATGCCCATGAGCACCACCACCCGCCCGAAGAGAAAAATCCCCCCCTCGCGGCGGTTGCTGCTGCTGCCGTCGGAAACTCTCGCGTCGATACCGTCGCTCATTCAACCCGTAGTAATCATCGTTTGTGTTTCGGGGTCGACGTGTATAGTAGCCGCCATTGTTGGTGGTGTGGTGGAATGGGGGGTCGTCGGACATATCGATCGGGAATCAGGGGTCGAGATCGAGATTGGTAACCTTATCTGGTCTGCCTGCTGAGGTGAGGAATGTATGGCATATGGCATAAGAAATAGGTATATGATGGTATATGATTCAAAGAGGCATATTCAAAGAAAGTTAAACCGTCGATTGGCATGGGGTGCAGAGCAGAGGCAGCGGTAATAGAGTCGAGGGCAGATAAACAAAGCAAAACAACCCACTACTTAGCACCCTGGACTAGTGCCTCGCGCCGAGATACAGCGCAATTTGCCTCAGCCCTGCAATTAATTAAACCGCAGGCCCTGGATGCGGCAGTAATCACCCGCGAACCCAAGGCTGTATGTCGCTACTATGGCCAATAAGGGTGTTGTGTATGATCTTCGCGGGTCTGTCGCGGTTGCGGCGCAACGCAGGCGGTGAACTCAAGCCCTGATATACCCTAAAAGTACTGAAGGTCAACTCATACTATACAGTACGCAAAGGAAGATAATTCAGACAATTATGATTCATTCATCACTAGTACTACTTTGCACTGACAACAGGATAGGACAGAACCCACTTCGATCCGAAAGCCGTCAAGTCAGTCAAGGAGGGTATGGAACGTATGGACAGAAACGCCAGCCAAAAAGGCACAAAAGAAGAAATGAAAAGAGATACATGCCGCCGTGCCACTGCAGACAGCATGATGAATGTATGAAGAAGCTTGCATGCATGCTAATCACCGTCATCTGTACAACGCGACCTAGACCCGGAACAAAAGACAGAAAGAATGGAGGGATTAAGAACGATATATCTGCTTAATCCAGGGGAATCAAGAAGGATAATCAATCATCAAGAGACACAACTTGCTTAATAGATGAGCACAATCGCCGCTAAAATATGTATGTGTTTGTGCATATGTGGAGGGAAAAGAAGGGGGGAAATAAGAGTGGGGGGAGAACACCACGGGCTCCAACCCGAAAGAACAAAGACATCGACATCGACGGCTCGTAAATGGTCGAAATGGAACAAAATTAACATTGAATGATGACTTTCATGGTTTGGGTATATGAGCTGCTGGCGTTGCTTTTTGGCAAATTAACCGCTGATGATCTGTCGGGCACCCTCTTTACCCAAGACACCCGGCTCCTGAGGTTTTGGACTCCTGTCCCGGCCTTTCTTCCGACTAAAGAACGACAGCATACCACTGCTGGAGTTCTTGCCCTTCCCGCCAGCCGGATCATAGCCCTCCGCCGGGAGTGTCGAGCTGTGATCGGCCAATTGGCTCCAGCTACCGGACTCCTCTAGCACCATCTGGACCCCACCGCTCTTACTCGTCTTGCGGGTCGCACCTTGTGCTCGAGCCTGTGGCGGCGGGAAGGGACGGTGGAAGGCCTGCGTTTGACCAGGTACGGGAGGTGGAGGTGTCGTGGACGGGGGAGGTCTGCTCGGGACGGATTTTTGAGGGTCGAGGGCTTCGCCGATCGATGCACCATCATCTCCTGTGGGGTTAGTACGAGAGGCAGACAGTTCGCTCTGCGATTGCGGTGAGTTTCGGTTGGAATCTGGTTGCGAGTGTTGTCTTGAGTGAACAGAGGCACCGCCTGGAGCAGAACTAGGGGCGACAAAACCGGGGGGAGCTCCTGGGGCTGATGCGGGAGTTGATCCAGGAGTTGAAACGGCACCACCAGGACCGCCATGAGCAGCGTCCTGGCCTGTTGGGAGATTGTCCTCGGGGTTCTCTGTTGATGCAATGGCTTCAGCGGCGTTGCCTCTGTAGGTGACGGTCGTGTAGTCGAAGGGTTCGAACATGGTCTCGATAAGACGATGTAATTCATCCTCACGAATTTCCTTGGCCGTGGCATCTCGCGTAATTCCGCTCGGGGCTTTTGACGCCGGGCCCTGGCCTCCAACGGTGCCTCCTCCAGCAGCAGCTCTTCGAGATCGTATGTGGCATCAAAGTTGGTCTTTTCGCTCGACGGCTTGAAAACGGGCGGCACTGCCTTGAGCTCCATGGCCTCAAAATCGAACTCAGCGAAAAACGGATGCGACGTGAAACTTTCAAAGCTGATGGCACCTATTCGCTTCGATCGGTCTTTGTCCAGGAGAGACCCCATTGCGCGGAGGCATGGGACTGACACGGCTGGGTTGGTGGCATAGAATTTAGGCGACACTGTTCTGATCATTTCGCTGAGCGCGTCCTGGGAACGACCTTCAAACGGTCGCTGCGTGTGCCAGTTAGCGGACGTCCATTCGACACATGTCACGAATAAGAGGGCCACAAACCTTGTTGAAGATGCACTCGTAAAAAGTCACACCAAGCGACCACCAGTCGACTTCGGCATAGTATCCGCCTCCTTCATAGACCTCAGGAGCAAGGTAGGCCAGTGTGCCAGACTTGCTGGTCAGAGGCCTGCCGGGTCTGAAATCGGACGCGACATTCTATTGACTATCAGTTCCTCGTTCACGCATTATAGACGGACGCGAGACAGACGCCGGCCCGGTAGGGGGGAAGGGAGGTGCGGTTGAACACGTACGAAATCTGCCAAATGGACATGTCCTTCCGAATCCAAGAGGATGTTGTCAGGCTTGACATCGCGGTGGATGATACCTTGCGAGTGGATATATCTCAGCGCGCAGCCTATCTCTGCCATCCAGAACCGAATGGCGTCCTCTGTGAAGCATTTTCTCGAGATATGGAAGCGTAGATCACCACCATTCATCAAATCCACTATAATGTAGCTTTAAGGAATATCAGCACCGGGCACGCTAGCGAAGGAAAGGGTTGATAGACGCCAACGCACATGTATTCGACATCCTGAAAACTGTACCGCAAGTTGCAAAGGAAAGGATGGTTCAGATGCTCGAGCATTCGACGCTCGCGAATGATATTCCGCACGCTCTCGGACCTGACCACTGCAGAAACGGCTCAGCTTAGTATTGAGTACGTTCAATAGATCTAGGAGGGTGGACTTTGGGACTCACCCTCTTCTTTGCGGATGTACTTCAGAGCAAAAGTCAAGCCAGTATCCTTCCTCTCGACAATGCGAACCTTACCAAAAGCACCCTTTCCCACCACTCGCAGGAGGCGAAACTGATTCAAGCTCACTTGAAGGAGGTCAGCCCAAGTCAATATAAAAAAGCGACGCGGTCGCAGGATGGAGACAGGGACGACGCACGATCATTGGTGGCGCCCACCTGTTTCCCTTGTGAATTCCCCATTGACGCAGGTATCAGGGATGAGGTTCAAGGCGAAGGTGAAGTCCGAGAGATGAATATGAGGGGGGACGTTCGCCGGCAGCATCCCACTTGGACTTATACGAGGGGGGGGGCACGGGCGGCGGAGAGAAGAGAAGGACGGCCAACGGGATGAAATGAACAATCGATTCAATAGAAGCGAAAAGGAACGAAGGAAAGAGAGGAGGTCATGGATCAAGAGTCGTCCAGCATACGGTCGTTCACTACCAAGAACAAGGTCAGTACGGAAGCCAGGGTGAAGCTTCAGCAGACGGAAGTGAGACTGACCTAGACAAAATTGAAGGAGAGGCCGGGTCGATCGAATGCAGAGAGAGGGAAGAATAGGGAGGAAAGAGAAAAAGAAGAAGAAAACGTTTGCTGCAGATATTGACTAGCAGTGTTTAGAAGCAGTTAGGGAACAGAAGAAGAGAGTAGGGAGAAACCCCCTAAAGAAGTCCACACGGGCCACGAGTTAATGGGTAGTGACAGAAACCCAAAAGCAGGCTGAACGATGTGCAAAGCAACTCGGGTTATGATTCAAGGTCCAGCCTGCTGGAAAGGGGGTTTGATTCAGTCGGTGTGATTTTCTAGTCTTTCTACCAACGCTACTCCGTACATACAAAGTATTACCATCTCTACCACCACTGCCCCGGACTACAACTAGTACTCCCCCTACCTACCACCACGACAACAGTCCTCTGTTTACGGAGTACAGAGTTACAAAGTCCAGAGATCCATTCGACACCTCCAATCCTTCCACCATCCTTTCCTCAGGTCGATCCCCCTTTGGCTAAAATCCTGCCGACTGGTCCCTGATGCAGATAAACTACCGACGGCTCCATCCCCCAAAGCGGACTAACTGCCACTTTCATCCCAGCCGGAATCTTATTCGTCTGCGCCGCTGAGCTGGATATCGGAACCATGCTCATGCTCGTGCCCGAGCTGGCCAAACGGCTGGGCTCAAAGTTGCAATGGTAAACGGTCGTCTGTTTGCCGTCACCGCTGGCCAGCCGCGGCCGTCGAATCGGGAGAACATTGTGGATGGGGGAAAGGAAGGCCCGATGTTGTGGAAGCCGGGATGGGAACGCATCGTAGACAGTCCATCAACTGATACATCTCTCGATCCTCCACGAAATTCCCGACGCATGACGATCCCATTGCACTACTGCCCTGATCCCTCACATCCTGCTGCATTTCCAGAACAATCCAATCTCCGCCTCCACCAACTCCTTCTGAACGATTGTCCTCCCGGGAACAGATCAGCACTCCTCTGCGTATTCAGCGGTCGCCCATGCATACTAAGCGCAATCTAGTCAGATAGAATAGGGATGAGCCTGCTGAGATGCTTTGTTTAGGAAACACCTGCCTGAGAGATGATATGGGAGCTTTGGTTACTCGGGGAAATGGAGAGGTTAGAATGACAACGACGTGATAAATGGGCATCCCGGACAGAAAGGTGATGCCAGCTCTGCAATCCTGAACATTACGTGGACGGTATTACCCTGGGCTTTGACTAGTTCCAGCGTGACTTGTGCAGACGTGGTATTAATACTGCCTGCTTGACCGCGTCTTCTGTCTTAGGTATTCGCCTTCGATATAATAAGCGCCTCTATTAGATAGCGACCGATAATTGCTTATATGGCCCCAATAGGCATGTCTTATACTAAATCGAGGATCATTGTGTATTGAGCGAATAAACTCTTTCATATAATCAATTGTTTTTTATATACAATACGGCACTCGTTCCAAGCCGCTACAGATTAGCCGGCAACTTCCCCGAAGTCTTAGCCGAATAAGTCGCAATCAAATCCATCAAGGGCGGAGACAAAGCATCATACGTCTCGAGCCCAACAGATTTGAACTTCCCACGAATCTCGTCCATTCCCTCCGGCTTAAACCCTTGCTCAATAATCGACGAGACGAACCCGGCGAACTGCGGCTCCTGCCAACCACTCTGATCCGACAACTCAGCATGCACGAAGTCCAATCCCTTGAAGGGGTGATCCTTCTCGATACGCCCGAACATATGCACACCGCACTGTTGGCACGCGTTGCGCTGGATGGCAGCGTTCTTATCGATGACGGCGAGCTTCTGCGCGTTGGCAGTGACGCTCACGGCGTCGCGCGGGACGACGCCGACGACCGAGAACAGCGCTCCAGCGGGCTTCCAGCACTTGGAGCAGCCGCAGGCGTGGTTGTGCGCGATATTGCTCTTGATGCTGACTTTGACTTTGTCTTGAGCGCAGTGGCAGTAGAGGTCTCCGCCGGGGAAGTTGGGAGAACCTTTGGTGATGCCATTATCGATTAGAGGGTGGATGGAAGGCATTTTGAAGAGATATTTGTAGATTGTGGAAGAAAGTCCAGATCAGAGTAGGGATTTCGTTGAATGTGAGTTGACTTCTTTCTCATCTCGGGTTCGGAGAGGGGGGGGGAACACATACTATATAGATGTATAACACTCACTACGCGGGGATCCGGATATAAACCCAGTTCAACCAGCAGCTTTCCCCTCGTGAGGGGTTCCAATGTTCACTCTATCCAGAGAAAATGGAGAGCAGGGAGACAGCGGCATGGAATTACATACCCAGACCGGGATGCGAGTCCCCTGTGTGGGGTCGGAAGGATAAGCATGCGGGCAGTCATGGCAATGGCCGGTAGAACGAAGAACATGAAATACTCCCTCTTTCGGGGTAGTTGTAATTCGTAGTACTACTATTTTGAGGCATTGTTCAAGTTAGAATTGTACGCAGACTTCCTTCCAATATATAACCTAGCTCTGATTCTACCAAGGTACTCGCAAAGCATACTACAAGCTACCTTGGTGGACAGCAAAACCCTATGGCAAGCTTAGCCAAAGCCGTCAAACCTGAACGCCACCGATGCCAACAATCTAAAGTATAAAATGAATTGACCCGGATTACACTTACGCGTATTAGGCCCTTTCAGCTTCTCTCTTTCTTTCCCTTTCTAGAAAGCCAGATTCATTACCGAAACTCATTTTCGGTCGATGAGGGGTGAGGAGAAGCGTTTCCTAACAAGTGGCCATTGCAATAACCGAGATTGCACCATTGCCTGCGTATAACAGAGGCTCCTAGTAAGTAGACAATGTACCTACCCACTACTGGCGCTGGAATGCATCATGGTACATACGGAGTGCAAGTGTGGGGTATGTTGGTCTGTTTATCCGAGTCTCCAGGATAGAACCCCAAGTGAGTTGTCACGTGTCGATGCTCGGGAAATGCTCTACAGAGTATAGTTCTGGTAGCTGGACCTGTGTGGGTATGCAGGATCTGCTAGATTGTGCAGTGCACCTTTAGATACTGCAGGGTTAGAGAAATGGAGATTGAATCAAAACCTGGCTAAATACCTCCCGTCCATAGACCATTGTATGCTTAACAGCCTGCCACCACGCAAACGCCTACACCAAATGAAACAAACCCCAAGATGGAATGTTGTAATCTACCACCTTCGCCCATACACCGAATCCTCAGACCTACCCGGCCTCTTCTGCTCCTGCTGGCGACCACCACGATCCCGAGATTCGGAAGACAGCGATCTGGACCCGACACGCATGATCCCAATCTCATCGGTAGCCTGCGACAGGACCCGCGGTTGCTTGAAATTCAATCCTTCCTGACGTTCTGCATATCGTGACTCGGCATCGCGGCCAAACAGCGCCATCATATCGTTCATGGTCAGCTTCGCGGCGGCAGTCTTGCCTTCAATGGTGATGTTGGCGAGCTCGCGTTTGCGTTCTTGCAGGTCGAGGATACGTTCTTCAACTGTGCCTTCGATGATCATTTTGTAGATCTTGACGTCGAGGGTTTGGTTGAGGCGGTGGACGCGGTCGATGGCTTGTTCTTCGACGAACTGCGTTACTGTTAGAAAAATATACATTTAAGGTCGACGGTGCAGGAGGAGACTCACTGGGTTCCAGAATGGCTCTAGGATCATCACTCGACTCGCTGCGGTCAGGTTCAATCCCAATGCACCGGCTCGCAAGCTGCATAGCAGAACCCGCGTCCCGGCGTTATTTCGTAGCTGGTTAAGGCTCGCCTCGCGATAGTCGTTCCGCATGCTACCATCGTATCGTGCGAAGCCGATACCTGCACGGTCGAGGAACGGCTCGACCTTATCCAGCATTGAGGTGAAGCTAGAAAAGACAATAAACTTGAAATCCGGCGTCTCACGCACCAGGATCTTCATAAGCCGTCTGATCTTGGTTGATGCAAGCACTTGCCCATCATCATCCCCGGGGTTCAGGTAAATATCATCTTCAGAGTCCGTCTCTGCCTCGTGCGCGTTGGGCTTGACGTCGACAGTCCGCTTGCGATTCTGAGCTGGTGACCGAGGGCCATCTACTTCGTTGCTGTCGTCAGAGTCCTCGGAATCGAGCCATTCACCGCCACCCTCTGCCTCTTCGTCATCGGCTCCCCCAGCCTTCCCAAGGCTTTTTGCACCACGCTGGTCCTCAGGCACGACCCAATCGCCATCTTCTTCATCGTCGCTGTCCATGACTACCTTCTGGCGGCGGCGAGAACGGGCAATTCGAGCTTCGAAGCGACTGGCAGAAGGAGAAGCCGTAAGGTCCACCACGTCCTTCTTCGACTTCTTTTTCTTCTGCTTCTTATCGGTGGCAAGGGGTGTGGAATTTAGATCCGTCTCGCACTCCCTGCACCGGATGATGCCGCTGCTGGCTTCCTCCTTGCTCAATTCCATTTGGCAAACATCACACTTCTTCGACACGACACTGAGTGCCCCGAACAGATCAGCCACATTGTCCAGATCGTCTTTCTTCCCTTGCGAGGATTGGTTCCCAGACGAGCCGCTTTGTAAAAGCGTGTCTTTGTCTTTGGCGAGATCGCTCTTGACCAGATCAGGGTGGTTGCAGGCCTGGCGAAGACGGAGAAGCAAGACCAGAGCTCCTGCGTAGTCAAGCTTGGTACCTCCCATCATCTGCTCGAGACTGTTCTCGGTTCGCTGTTCGAGACGCTTGTAGAAGTTCAACTCGCCCGGCATGAACTCAGCAGAAATTTTGATGACTTCCCGTTTGGTGATCTGGAATCCAGAAGATTTTTCGCTCCTATCGTCCGCACCCGATACACCTGGTTTGAGGTTATCGTTGAGCTTGAGGACATCCTTCGTACGACGTTTCATGAACGCCTTCAGGAACACCTGCAGTCGCTCGATGGCAAGTCCTCCACGGCCATTGGCCAAAGGCCTACCGATTTGGTCTTTCCAGGTGGCTAGGTCGTTAAAGGGCTTGATGCGGAGGAACTTGATCAAGCTCTGCAACTCATCGAGGTTGTTTTGCATAGGCGTTCCGGTGAGGCACCAACGATACTCTGCGTCCAATGCACATGCCGCTTGCGTCGCTTTCGCATTTCGGTTCTTGATAGTGTGCGCTTCGTCAAGGATAACCCGATACCAGTAAACAGAAAAGAGACCCAACCCAGCCTTTTTCTTGTCCACGCCTCCGTGGTCAGAAGTAAGGGTTCCGTAGGTGGTGATAACTACATCATAGTCTTGTAGGTTTTCGATTGCCTTGGCCCGTGTGTTGCCGTGGTAGACACAAACGCGAAGCATGTGAGTATCCTCGACCTTGGCAATGATTTCGCCTTCCCACTGCTTGATCAATGCCAAAGGAGCAATGACTAACGTCGACTTGCTCAAGCGACGAGGAAATTTCGGTTGTCGCTTTTCTTTGCTGTCCTCGTCGTCATCATAATCGTCATCATCCGAGTCATCAGACTTTCGGACACGGCTACTTTCTGGTTTGCTATTGGTGAGTAAAAGGGCAATAGCCTGGATGGTCTTTCCCAGACCCATGTCGTCCGCAAGGATCCCTCCCTTTGGAAGAGTGCCTCTGGCCTTTCCTCTGCCTGTCTCTTTGTCGACCATCCAGTTGAGACCATCTCTTTGGTGGGGAAGCAAAGTGACCTTCAGCCCTTCGACTGTACCATCATCGTCTTCGTCGTATTTGCCCTCGTCTTCTTCGTCTTCCTCATCCTCGTCTTCGTTATCATCATCGTCCTCAGCATCAGTAGAGCGTTCATCTGCCTTCGTTTCGGAATCTTCATTATATTCCCCATGGTCATCACCACTCTCCGCTGCTAGGTCTTCGGCAGTTTTGTCTTTGCGTTGATCTGCATCCACCTCCTTAGCTTGAGGTTCCTTGACCGTGATACCCTCCAACTCTGCAGCCAAATCATCTACCGCGGAAGCATCCTGTTTCTTCTTGTTCTCCTTCTGCTTCTGCTTGCGCTTCTTGTTCTTGTTCTTCTTCGACTTAGGTCGTTGTTGCTTTTCATCTTCGTCTTCGAAAGCACCCTGTAGCAAAGACTGGATATTCTCGTTCGCTTTCGCCGTATCTACGTAGTCGTTCACGCCTATCGCACCAAATCCCACATTATTCCTTGACTGCACTTCAGGCGCGAATCCGCCCTCGCCGGTCAAATCAACAAAATTCTTCAGATTCTTCGACGCGTTCACCTGTATGGCTGGCGGCTTCGACGCGAAAAACGTTTTCGGGGCTCGCGGGGTGCTGAATGTCACATTCTCAGGGCGCTTGATTTCAATCACACCGCTATCGACAGGCCGAGAGAATCGGCTATTATTGTAGGCTGACGGCCTTACGGGCTGGAAGGGGTCGAACGGCTCATTGCGTCTTGGAGGTGCAGCCACTCCGGCTCCCGGTGTCGGGGGTGGTTGATAGCCTTGGCCGTGCGCAGGGTTCTCGGATCCGGGATGCGGTGGTTGCGGTCGATGGTGTTCCGGTCTGGCTTGGTTTGCTTTGGGGATATTGAACGGATTGCTGGGCTGCTGTGGACGCTGGTGGTGCACTGGGCGAAGAGGTGAGGGCTTCCCAAATTCTGGATGAGTGGGCACATAGCCCTGCTGTTGTTCGTGGGCCTTTCGAGGCGTGGGGGGCAATTGCGGAGCGTTGCTTTCTCTGGCCATAGTAGTGTCTTCCTAAAGTGATTCTTTAGGTTGCAAATTCTCGAAAGAGGTTTCCAGGTGGAAACAAAATATGGCCGTGCGGGGGTTTTGGCCACTTCGGAAGTCTCTGGTAGTTTGTAACTTCAAGACAGGACTCTGACGCCGTCTAAGTGCAGCTCAGCTTGTACGCTGTCTTCCTGCTGAGTCCTTGTTGTATTGCTAGTTTCTCAAGTTCGCACTAAGAAAGACAGTCTGTTAGCATATCATGTCCAGGTTCCATCACAACGCCACAAGCGAGTCAACTCCTTGGATGAATAGAACAACAAGCCTACCCTTCTTAGGCCATTTCAAGACGGGAGACTCGATGGCAGAAAGTTTGGTCGCTGACTTGTTGTCGTGTGTCGATGTTGTCGTGTCAAGATACTGGGCGATGATATATCAAAGGCTTCTCTTTGTTTGGGGGCGGGGAGCTTTGCCCTGGCAACCGTTTTTGCCTGAGGCTGCAAACTTGACCTGTCGGATGGATCTGATCGGTGAAATGTCCAGATCGAGGTCGAGACGTTGTTGGCACGGCGAGCTCTACAAAAGATACGGTTTCAGAAAACAAGATTATAGAACTATACTAAAGGTATGATTACCATTACTGCGTCGACTCATTAAAGCCCAGGATCTCCGGGACAATCACACCAGCGTCGCCTTGGAAGAGCCAATCGCCCTGCTTCAACCCGGAAGCTCCCACATCACTACTATCCATGTTGACGACCGCTACCCGCGCACCCTTCGAACGAGCGATATCTACATACCCGGCGGCGGGGTATACTCTCGAACTCGTTCCAATGACTAAGATCAAATCGATGGGACCCGCGTCGAGGAAATTGTCCACGGCATCAAGTGAGGCTCGAGGCAGAGGCTCACCGAACCATACAACGCCCGGGCGGAGGAGACCAGTTTTGCACTGCGGGCAATGAGGGAGCACATCGCGGCTCAATGAGGGGAGAGGTACCCGTGTATCTGAGAGGTCGACTTCTTCGTCTCCCTCGGCACCCATTGCATTCTCTAATGATCTGGTTGCCTCCGCTCCTGTCTTATCATCTGTAGATGGGGTGGGCTCTGGTTTGTTTCGCGGAATTGCGAGGGCGGGGACGACCGGGTCTGAGAAGTCGTTGTTGGATATGTAGTTACAGTAGAACGAGGTGCATTTTATTGTGAAAAGAGAGCCGTGCAGAAGTTGCAACTGTCCTGGAGGGTGGTCGGCACGTTGGGAAAGACCTGGAGGAAACCGGAACACACATAATCAGCGAACTGGCGGATATGAGGGTCTAACAAAACAGAAAATATCCAAACTGCACCATCAACATTCTGTGTGAGTGTGATGAACTCTTTGTTTCTCTTTGCCAGCTCTGCCAGAGCGTAGTGCGCAGCGTTCGGTTGTGCTTTCAGCGCCATGTGTCTTCTAAACCCGTAGAATTGCCACACAAGGTCGGGGTGCGACTCGAATGCTTCAGGAGTAGCCAGGTCGACGGCATCGTAAGTGCGCCAGAAGCCTCCGGCGCCTCTAAATGTGGGGAGACCAGACGCAGCCGAAATGCCTGCCCCCAGGAGGGCCATGATGCGTTTGCATCCTTTCAAGTATGTGGAAAATGACTGGAGGTCGGCTGCTGGAATCGCAGAGGATGCCATAGCGGGAACGAAATATCTTATTAAATGGGCTTTGCGATTAATTGGGGACCTTGGAGGGAAAAGGGTTGAGTCTCCAGGGTACACAGGAGGAGTGGATGAAAAAAAGATCTTGAGGCTGGTACGATGTAATCTAGAGGTTGGCTGGAAACGGTTATCTGGGGTTCGGCGATCCGCCAACTACGTTGTGACGTTGGCTACTTTCCACTATTGAGTCAGTCCGGTTTATCATTTGTAGTTGACCGCACGGGTTACATTGATAGGGTTAGAAATCGGCATAGAGTTTTAATACCCATTGTGCATCGGGGTTCAGATATATCCTGTGCTTACAGCAAAGGTAATAGTGCCATATGCCAAAATAAACATATATGAAGATGAAAACATTAACAGTACGGAGTAGCACCGTCTTTAGTGTTGCTACCCTAAAGGAGCATTGCCAGTCACCGACCCTCTGCAATGGCACGATTCTGCTGGTTTTGGTTGGCAATAAATGAGTCAAGGTATTCAGGCACCTCTGCCACCTTATTTTCAGGGCCTGGAATCGGTTTCCCAAAAGCCTCCCAGACCGGGATCACGCCAGTCCAGACACGATCCGTGACCTCATCATTGCTGGTATCCTTCTTCTCATCGAATGCAGGACCGTGTCGAATCTTCCCGCTCCCATCAATGACTTTGACCTTCAGAATGACAGTCGACGACATCTCAGCTGGATCCGGGGGCACTCGCGAGTGGTTCCAACGATCAGGGACAACCGAGTTTGTGATCAGTTCCATAGCGTAGAGCTTCTCAGCTTCATCCGTCACAAGCGAGGCGTACCCATGCAGGATAGCAGAACGGTAATTGTAACTATGGGAATTTGGCGTTAACGATAGCACCAAGCCGTCGACCTTGCTTGCCGCCACGCAGATGGGCAATCCATCTTTCATTGTGGTTCGTGCCAGATTCATGATCCGTGAACTGACGTAGCCATGGAGGTAGCAGTCCAGAGGGTCATCCAAGCTGGACGATGGATAGTCGAATGAGCCCATCTGGCCGATCATCGGCAGGATGGCCGGGAAGGGATCAGATGGCCCCGGATTGAAGGAGACATGGAGGACCTGGCTTGAGTTGATTATGGAGTGGATTGCACCCAGATCGTAGGTTGCTAGAAGAGCTAGGTTAGCAGACTGTCCTGGGCACAACGAAGGCTAAAAGGAGGATACCTCGATTCTTGTACCGATTGACGGTGTTAGAGATCTGCTTTGGATAAACTAGTGTTTTGCCCATGGTGTCAGGTAGAGTCTGCTGTCTTGTATGCCTCTTAAGTCCAAGAGAATGGCCCTTATATATATGGAGTACCCATTTCCGGCGTGCCAGCCTTATCCAGCTCAGATGGCCACCAAGCCAATGACGAGCTTGGTCAGACTCTGTGAGTCATCTCCATTATCATTGCGCACGATCTTCGAGCAGATATGGTTTACTTCTTCTCCTCTTCTCCTCTGATATCGTTCGAAGCCCAAGAATCCGTCTTTGAACAGACGCGCCGTGATTGGCTGTCTACCGCCGAGCAGTAAGCCCCACCACAGCTCCCCGTCGCTTTTCGCTTTCTGAGAGGATGAAGATAGACAATTAGGACCAGAATCTCCGAAGGTTCGCGATCCCAGGTTGGACGGTACAATTCGAAAGAGCATGTCGTCATGCAGAACGTTGTTTCGACAATGGCCTCGCTACCTACCCCATTTATCTCCCGGTAATTTGAGGGGCTGTGGTGGCCGACTGCTGCCCTCTCGACGGACCTACGCTTCGATATCCGCGGCCGAGCTTAAATTCGGACAGCCTTTGCATGAGACGCATCCTCATATATTGAGCCCGGGAGAATGTGTGTATTCGCATTGTTTGATTGTGGCCTATGAGTTGTGCTTGGGATATTGACGTTGGACCAGTGACGCCCGGAATCACGGCTCTTGAATACGCCCAGCGTCGTTCCAAACTCGCCAACAGACTTCCCAAGAATGGAATTGCGGTGCTCGCAGCTTCGGAGGTAAAGTATCGGGCATCGGGTATATTCCATGAGTACCGTCAGGACTCCAACTTCTTTTATCTCACAGGTGTGTGTGTGGCGCCACAAAGATCGACGTGGGGGACGTGGGAGACGCTGACGTCCGCCTCGGTAGGATTCAATGAGCCCAACGCATTGGCCGTGATCGGTAAGTATCTAGGAAGTTGATATTCAGGGAGGGACGAGAGAGCTCATACGAGTCTAGCAAATGATGGATCCGGCGACAACCACATCTTCCATCTTTATGTTCGGGAAAAAGACCCCAAAGCGGAGCTGTGGGATGGCGCTCGATCCGGCACGCGGGCTGCCGTAGATGTCTTTAACGCAGACGAAGTGAGCTACATATGCCTTTTACTGTTCGCCAAGTATAACTGACTGGGCATATAGTCTGGAAATATTGACCGTATTGGGGACATCCTACCGGACATTGTTTCTGGAGCCACGGAGGTCTACACAGATATCCCCGCCTTCGACCCTGGGAGATCGAGTCTGCACCGGTTCCTGTACGGCCCCACGACTACGTCAGAGAGACTGAAGAAGTCTGTCGACTATCGCAAGGTCAGACCGCTGCGCCCAATTCTCAATGAGATGAGGGTATTCAAGAGCGAGGACGAAGTCGTTCAAATGCGTCGACTTGGACAAGCTGCAGCACGAGCCTTCACGGATTCCATGAGACAGGGCTTCACTATGGAGAAGGATTTGACTTCTTTTCTTGAGTACAAGTTCAAGGCCAATGGCTGCGATACTAGTGCCTTTGTGCCTGTCGTGGCAGGCGGATCTGTAGGTCGTTCAACCTAATTGATATACCGTTAAGCTAACGATGACAGAATGCTCTCAGCATTCACTACACGAGGAATGATGATGTTTTGAGGTACAGACCTAGTCTAGATTAGATTGCTTAGGAACATATATTAACGTTCAGCCAGGGACGGAGATATGGTTCTCGTCGATGGAGGTGGAGTATGCACTTCCCTACCTGGAGGAAGAACCTGACCCCATGCTTACAAGATGACAGGAATGGGGAACATACATTTCCGATATCACAAGGACATGGCCCATTAACGGCAAATTTTCCGATCCCCAGCGGGACTTGTACAATGCTGTGTTGAACGTGCATCGCAGCTGCCTATCGCTCTGCAGAGAGAGCGCAACCTTGTCGCTGGACAGGCTACATAACGTTGCAGAGAATGCGCTGAAAGATCAATTGCAGCAAATAGGTTTTGACGTGTCTGGAGATGTACGTGCCCTGTGATCGTGGTCTGTTTGGTGTACTGTGCTTATGTGCTGTCTCCAGGCAATGAACGTCCTGTTCCCGCATCATCTCGGGCATTATATTGGACTTGATGTTCACGACTGTCCTGGATATCCCAGAAGCTATGTCCTCAAGGCAGGCCATTGCATTACTGTGGAACCGTATGTTTTTGCTTCCTTCACGATAATCTAACCTATACTCATGTGTCGAAGTGGTATTTATGTCCCGGACAGCGAGAGATGGCCAGAGAGATTCCGCGGCATTGGGATCCGAATCGAAGACAGCGTGTGCGTCGGGGACGACCACCCTATTGTCCTGACCCCAGAAGCTGTTAAGGAGGTATGCATCCGTCTATCGTAGTCGAGCCCTATTGTTAGGGCTACGCTGACTGGAGGTTATTTAGGTCGATGACATTGAGGCCGTGCGGGGATGAATCGCCTTGTAGATTAGCCCACGATACCCTATATATGAATGTACAACATAGATTATGACATGACTCTTGCTGTTAGTAGTGCGTCGTGCAGGCAGTGAAATCGGTGCAATATCCGAAGCATACGATCCACACACGGCGTAATTGCCCCTTTCAATATGCCCAGGCAAGAGAAAGAAGAAATCCTTCAGCACTGCTTTTTTCTTCTTAATCCTACGGCATCTGGAACTTCCTTATAAGGCAACGAATGTTTCTGTAGTGGTAGGGCGTGTCGCGCGATACATACAGCGTACGGACGCGCAGTAGGAGGACATGCGACATTTGGGATGACACCATTATTATTATAACTAATTATCCAAACAAAACAAAAGAGAGAAAAAGAGAAACCTACAGGATTAAATAAGCAAATACCCTCCAATTAAGCGCGTCTTGCTGGCCGTCGACAAGAATGTCCTTCCATGCTTCGCGGTGTTTGTAGGGCGTATTATTACGGCTGTTGTTGTTGTTCTTTGCTGCTCGTCGCCCGGACGGCCGCCAAACAAAAACCCTCCCTCCCAAAAGGCGTTGCGTTGTGGCTCCACTTCCTCTTACACGCTTTAGTCTCTTCTTGGACTTCAACTTCACCTCTTCTCTCCCGCGCTCTCTCTCCTAATAATATTCCAGCCCAGACTTCTTTGTCTTATCATATTTACCTGTGGGAGGGATCTGGAGTTTCTAAGACATACATTCAACTACTCTCTCCCCTCCCCTGTCGCGCACCCCATTACTTACCTTTTTATTCCCCGTGTATCATGGCCTTCCTCTAACACCATACGCACGCACACACACCAAGCAAAGCAGAACCGAGCTAGTACTCGTCCTCCCAGACGTGTAGCACGTTGTGTTCTCGGTCACTAGGCTCTCTTGCTTTGGCCTGGCGACTCAACTGCTTCAAAAGTTTCCCCCATTTTGAGTCCGTCTCGCGTATTGTTACCCTTATGGCAGCTGTATTCATACCTCCTTCGCCCCAGCAGACGACCCTGAACATGTCGACTCGTCGACACCCTCTCGCTAATGTTCCCAATGGCACCAATTCGCCCCTCCGGTCGAGTGCAGTCCCCAGTAAACGGTCGAGAACAACCAGTTCCCATCAATTGGATATTCCCTATGGACAGCCGCCGCCTTCGAAAAAGCAAACGATCATTGATGGCCCGGGAGGACAACAGACAATGGTTGACGCCCGCGATGCTCGTGGTCACTCGAGATCCGTCTCCCAGCAGCAGCCAGGGGATTCGAGATTGTTTTCTCGACGGTCGAACGCCGCTCAGCCTAGTGCGTTCGAGAAGAGGTTACAGGCTGCTCGAGAGAGGGACCGTCAGTCCGGTGTGAGATCGGCAAGGAACGAGAAAACGTCTGCGGAGGCGCTGGATACCATGCGGCAGTGGCAGAAGCATTATCGAAGGGCATTCCCGGAGTTTGTCTTTTACTTTGATAGTATCCCGGAAGATGCCAGGAGCAAGTGCTCCAGGCAGGTCAACGCGTTGGGAGCTGTGAGTTGATTCTCTGTCATTAGATCGACTCCGCGAAGCATTGCTTTTTCTTTCTTTGTTTTTTGTCTCAATGCTAACTGCCATGAAGCGTGAGGAGAAATTCTTTTCGCGTCTAGTCACCCACGTTGTCACCTCTCGCCCTGTCCCTCCCGAGCACAGTGCTACGAACCCCTCAGAGGGCAATAGAGCATCAGTGGATCACACCTCTGGTGATGGCCTTCTACAAACGGTAAATCCATCCCTTCTCGAGAGAAATCCTGAGATGCACGTTCATATGTCTTTGAAGAATGATGCTCGACGCGAGCAAACCAATATGGATATCTTGCACAGAGCGCGCCGCATGGGAATGAAAATCTGGGCTCTTGAAAAGTTGCAGCGCATGATTGCCACGATCAATGATCCGGATATTAGTGGTCAGCAGGACAATTCCACCCGTAGCTACAACGCTGCCGGCGGCAACTCTCGGGCAAGGGGGGAGACCGATCTTTCGCAAGTCCTCCGAAACGAACTCGTCAGCGGGCCTTCGGATCGGGATCATCTATCGTCTTTGAAGGAGCTCGTGACGTTCAAGGGTCCATTCATCTACATCCATGATATGAACGAGAAGACGCGTCCTGTGATGGTTCGGGAATACCCTAAGGTTAATAGCCGGCAGGACGGGATCTGGCCGCAATTCCGAAGCGCACCATTAGGGAGATGTCCATTCATTGAGGAGGGCCCGAGCAAGAAGGAGTGGGAATGGATACATGGACAGGAAGTGGAGCAAGAGAAAAGGGGTGCACCCAAGTCCAGTGTTCCCCAGAAAGGCCCTATCGTCATTCCGTACAAACCAAGAACTTCGAAAGCCGCTGCTCGCGAACCCGTGGAGCAAGCAAAGCCCACGCCCACCCAGGAGGAACCGAGCAATCAGCCGCCACGACCGGAGATGCAAGACATGGGGCCGCCCAGGCCAGGATCTCCCAGGAAGAGTTCTGAAAGCTTCATACCCCCTCAGGTATCGCGCACAGGGCCGTTTTACCCTGGCCACGAACCTGCAGCCTCCGGCGTGCAACCCTCGAACGTCACTTCCGCTATCCGGTCTCAAATGGTGTCTTCGACTGCCGCTGCCCCTGGTGCAAAGGCTGGTCTGAGCAAGCAAGTGCATGAGCTGAAGAGGAAAGTTCTTGAGAAGGGCAACGGTCTCTCCACAGGTGCACCACCCACCAATGGTACCGGCGACTCAACCTCATGGAAGATGAATACCTATGATAAACGGCCCGGAATGTCCAATGCGAAGGAGAACTACCCCAACGTGGCTGAGGAAGGGACGGCCCAGCCAGAGAGACACGGTGCTGCAAAGAAACAGGCGCACAGTCGGAAAGGGAGCACCCAGAAGAAGGGCCGACCACGTGATCCCAAGCCAGGTTTCTGCGAGAACTGCCGGGACAAATTCGATGACTTTGAGGAGGTAAGTCACTAACTGATGCAATGCTATTTCCATTGGATATTAACCGTTTTTTCAGCACACCCAAACACGAAAACACCGCAAGTTTGCCATGGCCTCATCTAATTGGGTTGAATTGGATGACTTGCTGTATGAGTTGCAAAGGCCGCTAAAGGAAGAATATGCGCATCTTCAGCATATTTAGGATCCGATAATTATTCGACTGCGTTTTTCTAATCATCCACGAATCTCTTACGAACCACATATTTGTCTTTTTTTTTCTGTTCGTTTCGCTATTGGCCGTCATTGCCGTTTGTCGTGTTAGCTGGGTTGGCATTTGCTTCGACTTGCAATGCATGAGCCGTGCGACATTGCGAATATAATATCAGTTCAGCGCATCATTCGACGGTTACACGCATATCAGAGCCGTTCATCATTATCCGGACCAGTACACTATTGACAGACGTGGATGACATTGCATCGCGCCGTTTGCTCTGATTTAGCTTCCCCACGGGGTCGCCTTGCCTTCCCTTTCCTTCCTTCTTTCTTTCCTTCTCTTTTTCTTTTCTATTTTTCCCATCTTTAATCGCCGCTTGTGATTCTGTATTTGATACTCACCGTTGCATCTCCGTCACAATCTGGTGTCTTGGAATATCATATGCTTTTCTTTGTTCCCTGGCCATGCGAACTGGCAGCAGAACACTCATCATGGTCTGGTGGTTGGCTTGACAGTGGTTATATTGCATTATCTGACATGCATTGTGTTTTAGGTGGAGGAACATGCATACCTGAGTCTGGTGGACGGGCGGTTATTTCATTTTGGTCTGATAATTTATTCTGCGTCTGCACAGGGACAGGACCACGATTCCTGTCATTACCTTTCTTTCTCTCTTTTATTTCATTTTCACTTCGCTTCCTTCTTTACGACCTTGGGTGGATGGGTATGGAGGGTGTCTATTGTGTGCATGAGTGCTTGTTTATATCTAGTTTTGTCTGGAGGTTTGCATTCTTACTGAAAATGTATGGACGGATGGACAGGTCGTTAGTTGCCTGGTTTATTTTGAGGGTTTCATCCAGTTCCGTGCTGGAAGGTAGTAGCATAGCTTGTTAGTCAATACCATCATCACCGCTTCATACTGTTAGTGCTCGGCCACGTGCCGGCTTAGCCGCCCTCGCCGAGGCAAACAGACGTCCCGACCGAACACCTACTCAAATCATGTACACATTTGCCTATCGAACATAATACACTCCATCATATGCCCGGCAAACCAACCGCGGCTACAGCTGGCCTCTACCTGAAGAACGGAGAGCGTCCTTTTGGTACAATTGACAGAAGATCTGACTACACCGCATACTGATACCAGCGCGTTCGCGGTGTCGCGGTGTTCATAGAAATTTCTTTTCTCCTGACATTGATCTTTTGGTATACGGGATTCTCGTTGCTAATCAGTTGTGACGGCCTACTTTGGTCTACGGCACTTAGGGTCGCGTTTACTAAAGTACTATCGCTACTGATTTCACGGACAAACGCGATCCCTTTTGTATCCTATATCCGCGATTGTCTTATACGATAGATACGTTATGGCTTCTCGACCGGCGACTCTCACCAGATCTCTGCGGTCCTTCAGCACCGCTAGCAGAGCACGAATGATACCAACATCGGCAACAATATCAGCATTGACACCGTTAACAACGACTACAACATCACCTGCACTACCATACACACCCATTCGACATAGTTCACACTCTCCCATGGGCGCCCGCCCACGAACCCGCGCAAGAAGATAACCCTCCGAACCATCCGCAATATGTATAACAAGGGCGAGCCGATCTCCGTCCTCACAGCGCACGATTTCCCCAGCGCGCATGTCGCCGAGGTCGCAGGCATGGATGCCATTCTGGTCGGGGATAGTTTGGCCATGGTGGCGTTAGGGATGGAGGATACCAATGAGGTGGTTATGGAGGAGATGTTGTTGCATTGTCGGAGTGTGGCGCGGGCAGCCAGAAGTGCATTTACGGTTAGTTTTGATCGAGCCCTAGGAGCGCATAGAGGAGGAAATGACTGGTTAATTGGTTTGGTGGTGTTTAGTTTGCGGATCTTCCTATGGGTTCGTATGAGGTTTCCTCCGAGCAGGCACTTCAATCTGCTATCCGCATTGTGAAGGAGGGTCGTATGCAGGGTATCAAACTTGAGGGTGGTGAAGAGTTTGCGCCAACGATTAAGCGCATTACGCAGGCTGGAATCCCCGTCGTAGGCCACATTGGACTCACACCGCAACGACAGAATGCACTCGGTGGTTTTAGAGTTCAGGGCAAGTCCACGGCCAGCGCGATGAAGCTGCTCAAGGATGCTCTCGCGGTGCAAGAGGCCGGTGCTAGCATGGTGGTCATCGAGGCAGTACCCGCTGAGATCGCTGCCCTTGTCACCAAGAAGCTGAAGATGCCCACAATTGGTATTGGTGCTGGCAATGGCTGTTCGGGACAAGTTCTCGTGCAGATTGATATGACTGGCAACTTTCCGCCGGGCCGGTTCCTGCCCAAGTTCGTCAAGACGTACGCTGATGTCTGGGGTGAGTCATTTAGGGGAATTGAGAAATATAAGGAGGAGGTCAAGAGTCGGGCGTTCCCGTCGCAGGAAAACACGTACCCGATTTCTCCGGAGGAGTTAGCAGAGTTCGAAAGGTGTGTCGATCAGGTTGGTTCTGAGGAATGATGTTGGACTGGTTTGAGCTTTTCATTTTCAATGGTTCTTCAGCCGTTACGGATCTGCTGTGCGTATCTAGCACTGTATCGTATCTTTTCATCGACTGGTGGTTGTGGACACTGTTTCCTGACGCAGCCTTTACTCGTGAATCCCATGGTTTCATAAATCTATTGTTTACATCAGAGTAGCAGTTGACTGGCATCAACCAAATGCAGGCGTCATGGAATACGCTACAATCAGTTGCTCATCTGTTTTGAAGCACTGCAACCGTTAGTCTCAACACTTGTCATTGCAAAATCGTCAAGAGCTTACCCTCCAGAGCCCTCCAACACCCTCGTCCAACCCCGGCGCAAAGACACTGTTAACATAACAAAACACCGAATCCGTATCTTTGCAATTCAATTTCTTCCGTAGGAAATTCACAACAGTTTCAAACTTCTGCGAAGCACTAATCTTGAACACCCGGCTCTTGAGAATGGGTGCTGATGGGAGAGGCTGGAAGCGAACCGTGACTGCTCGAGTTAGACACAATTCATACCTTGGTAAATATTGATCTGAAATAACTCACCCTTTCCGGTATCAACAGCTTCCGCATCCGCCAGTGCCTGGTGAGCGTCGGGAGGGAGACTGGTGAGCACCACCGATGCAGTCATGGTCATGGGCATATCGGCCCCGTGCTCCTCATCTGGGATTGGTGCATTTGGCATATTTCCGGCATTGTTGTTGCTGCTCGATGAGTCTGTGTGTTGTCTGTGACTGACTGGTCGATGGCTGAGAGTTGAGATATTGGATTCTGGTGAGGGTGAAGCTGAGGGATCCATGGTGTTTATTCGGGATATTATAGTGTTATTATAGTGGATAGGAGGTAGCCCGGATTGTATGACTCGGTATGGCAGAGATATTGTGTGATGGAAGAACAGAGGCCGGGGCACGAGGTAGGACGGCCAATGAGGTTATGCGCAACGTTATTGAACCATTGAGGACCTAAAAATCGTCGATTCATGCCTAAGTACCGTGTAGATTTGTCTGGTTGAGTATGAGTGGACGGTGTTCCGAAGGTGATGCGGTGTTGGCCGGAGAGCTGGAGCGAGACGGCGGAAGTGAGTGACGAGGATGACGCTGCACAACACAACCAGCAACACAGCCCAAGGTCAATATCCGCAATCTTGAGCTTCTTCCCCTCGAGCGTCCTTTCCAGCCTTATCTTTCCTGCTCTGGCTCTGATCAAACTCTCGCTGAGTCATCTGCCACTTTGACTATCCAGTCCCCACCGGGCAGAGCGCGGCCAGCACTTATCGCATTATCGCTCCCTCTTAATTGCCGCTACTGCCCGCCTCATCTCACTTGACCTCCCACCTCTCCTTGACCACTTCTCCTCTCCCTTTCTCTCCGCTTTGCTTCCTTTTCGCTCAGTACAGATCCCCTGCGTTGGTTTGGAACTGTCGAGATCTTGATTCTTTTGCTTGTATCTTACACCTACCTTCCCGTATACTCCGTCCCTACCCCTCGCAGACCCCCCACTTCGCCTTACCTTGGGGGAACCACAAACATTAACACGACGATAGACTACGTCTTGGATACGACTATTCAGAATATCGCTTCCTGAATCAGATCCTGTTTCTTACGGTCCAGAGATTTCAAAATGAGCAGCCCAAAGCGGAGAATCGAGACAGATGTGAGTGAATCAGGGCAAATCCGGATATGCGGTCCGAAGAGCAATGGGCTAATATTTGCGCTTTTGCCGACGTCTATAGGTCATGAAGTATGTTTTCTTAAAATATCGAGCTTTCCTTTTCTTTGCGCCAGTTGTGGCTAACCTCTGCAGGATGTATGCGCTTCCTTAATACCCGACGGCCCAAACCCCATTCCTCCGAACCGGTCGAATGATACGAAGACAAAGGGACACATGGTGGAATATAGTACTGACGCTTTATGTCTAGGTTGATGAGTGATTATGAAGTAACTTTGGTTAACGATAATAGTGGGTTTCATTGAGATATTTGCCACTGGTGTTTTTTCGAGTGCTAATCGCATTTAGTGTACGCCCCCAAAATCACAGCGCAGAAGACAGCCAGGACCACGGATGGATATTAACAGTGCTGATAGGCAAGAATTCTACGTGCGCATTAAGGGTCCGGACGAGAGTATGTGTTATGCGTCCCGCTATACGGGAGTGTCTCACTGATGTTAAAAGCGCCATTTTCTGGTGGTCACTGGAAGGTTCATGTTGAATTACCCGACCAATATCCCTACAAGAGCCCGAGTATTGGTTTTGTCAACCGAATCTTCCATCCAAATATTGATGAGTTGTAAGAAACTTGGTTTCTTACGGTGGCCCTTTTAGCAACGCTGACCGGTTCGCAGGTCTGGGTCAGTCTGTTTGGATGTGATCAACCAAACCTGGTCGCCAATGTACGACATGATCAATATATTTGAAGTCTTCCTCCCTCAACTTCTGCGTTATCCGAATCCGGCCGACCCGCTGAACGGCGAAGCAGCAGCGATGCTGATGAGGGAACCCAAGAGTTACGAGGTCAAAGTAAAAGGTGTGTGTACCAAAGAGTTATCCCGTCGTCCTTGATGCTTATTTCGTACAGAATATGTGGCCAAGTACGCCAGCAAAGATGCCGTGGACGATGCCGAAGAAGACACCGAGTCTGAAGATGAACTCAGCTCTGCCGGTAGCTACGAATCGGGCGGTGAAGAACCCGCTGGCACCATGGACGATGTCTAGACATTTCTCTTCTCTTTTGGAACCCGGGACTCAGATCGCACATCTTTTATATATTGCATTATCATCATATTCCCCATCCATCTATGCTTTCGTCTATCGGGGTCAAGCTGGCGTTTTTCATGGAGGAGTTTATGACATACCTGGCGCACCTGAATTACGACGGTCGTGGAAGTTGAGTCTCGAATAGGACAAGCTCAATTCCTCTTTTCAGGGTGATTCGGCATTCGACCGTCTAGTGTATCTTCTTTATGGTTGTTCTCTTTTCTACTTAATCCTTGCAGATTATCTTAGCATTTTTATTATAAATACGCATCACCGAGTTAGGGCGCCTGATGATCTGTACAAATTGTCACTGTTTGCTTGTTATACCGCGCGCACGAAGCGATAGGAAATTGATTATCTTCCAAACGTGAGACTGTTGGTTTCATTTTAAGACAAAAGGAAAGACTGTTCAGTAGTTGACACTGTACAATACATGATGCTAAAGAGATCCGATACTGGTTCACTCAAAACTTAGAAATGGAAAACACGACTGACTGGGAGATGCATGATCAGAGCACATGCGATTCGACAAACGATGACACAAGGGAAAGGGGTATTATGACATGACTGCAGTTGTAAGTGAAAAAGAGAAAAAGAAAAGACTCGTCGACCGGCGACCTGACAAACAAATCGAAAACGCAAGAGAAAAATGAACACAACCTATAATCCAACAGCAAAGGATATCCACAAGCCACGGAGAGAGGACTTTCACGAAACCTCCAAAACTCCAAAAACGTCTCTCCCCTCTTTCGCATCCGTATTGCCACCCTTGCGGCTCCTGTCTCTTTTCGGGTTAATCACAACCTCGCCCCAATGCCGTGGTACCGTGCCTGCGCTCTTATCCGAAGCGGTGTGCGACGACGCAGCAGAGACTGTGGTGACGGTTACGGGAGTTTCATTCTTTGCACTACTAGTATCCTTGTGGGATCCAGACGAAGACGAACCAGGGAGTGTTGCGCGAGGTTGAAGGTGTGGTTGTGGTTGGATTGACCAGATGTCGATTACGGATCTATCGATAGTCAGAAACGACATACACGGTGTATTATGAAGGAAAGAGAAGGCATACTCCGAGGTCCGCTGGCAAATCGCCTCGAGGGCTTCTCTTTCGCGCTTGATAGACTCGGGATCTGGGTGGTGGACTTGATTTGCGTGGTTAAGGGCACCATAGCCGTAGTTGGATTGGTAGAGGTCATCATCTAGTAGTCGTGATGATTCATACTGCACTCATTTATTTTTTTAGGTCAGTTATATAGCCCTTATGCCTTGATGTTCCGGGATTTATCATGATCGTAAATCGCGCATATGCTTCCTCTTGCCCTCAACGCCGGCTGAAAACAATTAAGACTTACATCGTTATAGTCCCGACGACGGTTGCCCAGACATGATGAGCAAACCCCCATTATTATACTGTGTATTCGGTAACCCGCAGCTGTCGCAAAAGCAAGTTGGGCGGTTGGGCGGAAGAGAATGAATGAATGAATGCGGTTGAACCGATGGACACGGGTGTGATTATATATGTACCAGTGCGAAAAACAGACGGAATAACAATAACAAACTGCTGAGCTGCGATAAAAAAAGTAATGGTAGTGAAAAAGAAGATGATGACGCCAGCAGGCGATGCTGGGAGGTTAGAGAGGTTGCGAAGGAGAGAAGAACGAAAGAATTGCCGGATCGGAAAGCGGAGCGCGGCTCCGACTGGCCGGCACGTGCATGGTGATGACATCGCGGTTTCCTATTTGGGTTCCCTTCTATGTACTCTGAGTATGTACTACATGTTTGATTACCACAATCCATAAAGAAGAACAGGCTTGCTTGCGATGTTTATAGAACTGGATATGTAATATTGGTAAGCACTTTCCCCAGTCTAAGCCTTCTATTCAGAGCTCCTCGCACAAGTCCTCAATATCAAGCTGTGCAGGTGTTTCTTGGAAAATATTCGAGGCTGGCCCTAATTCTGATATAAGACCTAATTTTATGATAGAACCTAATGTAATTCAACTATACCATGACATGGGTTATGAACTTCAACTCATCAATTACCGTGGGTTGGGGTTATCAACGGGTTGCCTTGTAATTCACACACTCTCTCTCTTTTACTTTCTTATTTTATTTTATTTTTGATATCATAGGATCGGCCAACTATCTGGGAATTGAATCCCAATTCTCAATACTGTGCCTCATATTTTCATAGACGCTACGGCGTAAATTTGATATTGAACCGGCGCAGCTGGCCCTTGGGCATGGGCTTCGTGACTGAGGCAGAACGTCCATAGAAACACCAGACATTCTGTCAATTCCAGACAATGATCAATGATTAACTAGCTTAAATCTGTCCACCTGCGAATCTTTAGTTGACTTATCAAGGCTGCTAAGTCCCAGCCCTAACTTCCAGCCCACGTTCTGTGACAATGACCCACTGTCGATTTTCGAGAGTAGCCTTTTTGTATACAGAAAGCAAAGATAATAATAACCTTGAGTTGACGGGAAATTGGTGGGATTTTTTAACTATTTATCTGCTTCTTTTCCTTTCCATATCATGAGCAATTGCAATTGATACAAACTCGCAGTACCATAATGGCAACTCTCGCGCTCAGACAACCTCGACCGCCGTCGAAGTACAAGAACGCCCGGCGAAGAAAGACACCTGAAGCATGCAGAAGCCTCAGCAATTATTCCCACAATATATCCAGACGATGTGATGGAAACCTCCTTCATTGCAGACGCGGAGGTCCCAGAAGGCGGCAAAGGCTGGGTGGTCATATCGGGATGCGCGGTGGTCACTTGGTGGTTTATTGAGACATCCTATTGCTGGGGAGTCCTGCAAATAGAATTGATCAAGGAGGGACTGCCAACGCCATCTACAATGTTGTTTGTGTGCTCGTTAGCCACGACATGTGTTTCATTTCTGGGGATGGTCAATGCGCGGGTCGCCCGGATTCTGGAAGCGAGGTTGGCAGGTCTCTTGGGACCGGGAGAGATCCTCAGTAGGTTCGCAATTCATGATGTCGGTGGTTTTTCTGCCACGGCTGGGGTTGTTATGGGAGCTGGAAGCAGGTACAGTACACTTCTATTATTATCAAAGATATATATATGATACAGGGCCTGACGTATCAAGAACAGTCACGTTATAGTCCCAAGGTCTCTGGTTCGGAAACCTCTAGTGTTTCGAAATCGGCTGGGAAGCTACGAATTCAGTGAAGCGCGTAATAACCATGTCTTCTTATGTGCTGAGATCCAACTCCTCTTTCCTTCGAACGTTCTCATTATCATGGCGATGTCGTGGCAGCGATTGTGCCATATGTAGAAAAGTGTAAACATTGTTGAGAATCCGCTGCATCTTATCTGTACGGACGATTCTATCTTATTCTCTATGGCGGCTCCAGGTATATCACTCTGCACAGTACTTTCCCCGCTACAGCCGTGGCAAAAATACGGTGCTATTCCGGAAAATAAAGAAATGAAACTCACAGAGCTAGAATTCTTGACCTAATTACCCTACTGCTAGGGCACTATATACCCTTTGGCAAAACAGTCTGATGGCAAATTCCGAGGTACCTAAAAGCAAAATCTTCCCCAGGTCATATTGACGCTGGCTGTCGTAACACCCTGGAAGGTGCTCCAAACAAATTCGTACGACATCTCAGCAGCCATTCAATTTTTAGCCACTCATTAATCGTCCATGAAAACTATATCTCCAGTTACCAGAGGCAGTTAGTGGATGTGGAGTGCAGAACTGGATCGGAAAATGCTTCTAAAGGCACCACGGGCCAGCCAATTGTCTCGATTTCCAGATTGGTCTGCCAAATATATTGAATCTTATCATGAATAATCTCGTCATAACCAAGTGCGCCCCAGAGCTTCGTCCGTAAAATAGACCAGTCAGTCTTGTAGGCAGACGCGTGGTCATCAAAGTAAAGCTCGGGCTCACTAAGCGACATCTCTTCGTCAGCATCCACTTGGTCCCTGTCTATCGGTGATTCCGTATCCCAATCATTGCCTTGCGTATAGTACCGAGAATAGATGTCCTCTGGACATGGCACCCCTTGAAGTTTTGGGAATATCCTGCGCCACTCCGTTACAATGCTCTGGATTTTGTCCTGTTGCATCATGTATCGTGGGTTCTTGAAATATATCCCCGCGAAGCGCATGCTCTCCAACTTCCGGAGTGAACGGGTTTTTGCCATCAACATGAGAGACAAGGATAATTGAGTTTGAGGCAAGTCAAGCACGGCCAGTCGTGGGCAATGGTGTGCAACGTCCTGAAGCATTGTACCATTCATTCGAAACTTTAAATCAAGAGCAAGAAACTCCAGGTGAGGTAAGGCACGTAGCAGATCTAATACCAGGCTTTCCGCTCGCTCTCGTTTTACCTTGAGGCCTAGTGGGCTCATGCTAAATTTTCGCAAAAGCGGGCAGCCATGTGCAATGTCGAGGAGAGCTCCTACATCAGTAAGCTCAAGGAAATCGAGATCGATGGTCCGCAGATGTCGACATTTCGCAATCGTTTCGATTACCTTCCAGCTAATATTGGGGCTTCCCGGTGTGAGCTCTCGCAGCCTGAGAATTTGAAGATCTTCAAACTTTGGTAATTGTTCCAGCCAACGTCGGTCCCATCCCCGGAGAGACAACGCCTTCAGCCTTGGCCATAGGCTTCCGTGTTCCTCTCTTGTCGACGTTGGAGATGCCGACCCTAAAGGGGCGTCACAATAGGGGACGGTTAGCGTCAGCGCCTTGAGATTCTTTTGCTGTCGAAGGCACGGCAGAAGTTCTGCAATACTGGATTGGCATTGGGTGCGATATCCCTGCGGTTCCTCAAGGTGAAAGAATTCCAAATCACAAGCTTTAAGTAATCGGCAAAGCTCATCGATCTTTTGGTTTCTGCATGGTTTGTAAATTGTAAGAGCTTTGAGGCTTGAGAATAATTCCTGCTGTGGTCAGACATGGTTTTTGAAAAGGGTGAAGATCACAGACCACGAAAGACTTACGGCAGGACTGGTCAGGCTCTGGGAATGTCCGGAGTTGGCCATCAAAATCTCACAGTAGTAGTTATCAATGGCCAAAAACTCAACAGCTGAAGTGAGAAGGAAGTCAGAAACAAGTAAAAAATCTTGATTCATGATCTCAAAGGGGATTATGAGACTTGCAAGACCTCTTCCTCGTGGCTGCAGAAGGAGTTCAGCATACTGGCGATGGCACATCGCCCGACACTTCTCAAAGCATACGAGCCTAGTTTCCGGCTGTTCTTCATCTCCAAATGTGGGTGTATTTGAAGACAGGAGAAGATGTTTTTCACAAATCCCATATTTCGGGCGAAGCGCTCCTGTGATGCTACAAAGAGGCGGTTAAGTGATACAATGTCTGGTGTGCGGAACTGCATGTTGTTCAGGGAGCCCATGTAAAGCTTCCTCAGAGCTTCCACATTCCAAATGCTGTTCACACAGGCACAGCTCAGAAGGTCTGGGACCAGCTGAATGTTTTCCATGACAGATCCGACGATTTCTGGGAGCCAAAGTGGATTGGACATGTTTGATGAGAAACAGTGGCTATAGATCATGAATGGGAAAGAAAGGGAAGAGACATCAGCGATGTTCAGGGACAAATGGGTGGTAGTGCATTAGGCAGCACATAAGCTTAGAATAGCGGTAATCTAGTCCAACAGAACTTAGCAAGCGCTCACTAGGCAGCAATGTACTTGATTTTCTTACCTGAGGTCATGTTGGCAGTGACCTGATGTATGATTACTCCCAGTAAGACAAGGTTTGCCTAGAGTTGCTGGGCTACTTGGGATAGCTATTTCCATTCAACTTGTGTGTATATTGTAGAAAACCTATGAATTAAAGCTACCTCAGCATTATTTTCATGTGGAACTGAAAAGCAATAGGTCATAACCACCCATCACTGATCACAAAGAGACAATACGGAGAAAGCAACATCCACAAAGTAAGAAATGAAAGCCGACTTTACAAAGTATTAGTATCAGCTGCAAGAACCTCATTATGTCAACAGAGTCCAAAGTAATTACCGCTTACATAATTGTTGATCGATCGGAGGCGAGATTAAGTTTCCACCCGAAGCCTCCCCGCTGACGATCTGCAAATCATCCTCCACTTGTGCCTGAGCAGACGACCGCTGCGAACAACGTACCAGAACAGACAGAACCCTTTGACATAGGCGGATAATTGAAATACTTGCAATTACCACTCAGAGTGACCATGGCTATGTAGGAAGCCTAGTGGTATCTCGTGTCCACAAAAACCAACAGAGCCAGACAATTCGGAACAAAAAGACGAAAAGAAGACGAATTTCGGCTGTTCAGCGCACCAAAACCATCCGTCGCCACACTCACCATACAAAACTCAAATGGCAGGTATACAGCTCTCGACAACTACTAAAAAAAAAAAAAAACAAAAAATACACACTGAAAGCGCCCCTCATTCAGTCCGATCAAGCCAACAAAACTGTGTTTGCCCGGACGAGCGCATTTAGAATCCCCGCTGAAGACACGCAGCAATGAATATGGGCTTAAGGCGATGTATTGCAGCGTCACCTCAGCTCTCGATTTCAACGATTTTAGTTTGCCTGATGCCGACTACTCGAAATGGGACCGATCACTGTTCGCTTACCCTGTGAGTATTCAGTTAATGATATGTGGATCATAGAGCCATTTCTGAGTAGTTCGCTGCGCAACTTGCCCTGGGCCAGTGGATAGGCCATTCACTATTGCCGGGTTCATCACAGTGTGGCTTGATGAAAACAGATCCATATTGATACTATCAGGAGTCATGGGATGTCTAATGGCTTTGAGAAAAATATTAAGGTCACACAAGATTTCCTTGATCTTATGTCCACAAAAGCCGATGGTTGTGAGCCTGGTCCACAGCACACAACACCCTGCAACTATCTGCAACTATTTAACATTCGAAAACCTGAAACATTGCTTGCTTTATTGGAAACTAGTATTCCAGAAGCTGTTGCTATATCACTGATATCATGTTCTATTGTTAAAGAAATGGAAGAGGGTGCATGGGCCCAGAGAGTTCAAATGCTTCCTCTACCGTGAGCAGAAACCATTAAGATCCCTGAGGTCTCGCTTTCACAAGCATATGGTTGTTAATGATACAGACTACATTTCCACCATGAACAGTTTCAATCTAGGAGCCATGTTATGCTCCAACCAGGAGGACACAAGCACTGTGAGAATGTTGGCAAGGAAGGGCAATGGAGAGAGGCTGCCTGCTGTTGAGACAAAGAATTTCAAAACGTCCCAATAAATTGGGCATTGCCCGTCAGTTTTTGGATTCAGCAAGCAGATTTGGCTATGTGGCAGAAATAATTGAGTCTGCTGGTATAGGCCTGGCAAATCTCAGCAGCAATGTTTCATTTGATGATAGACTCGTCAACATCAAAGCTGAAGCAAAAGTAGAAATCCAATCACACAGTCAATTTTACATTGACAGCTATGTTACCGGGTATCAACTGCTTATGTGTGTAGGGGTCTGTGTTCTGGGGAGAAGCTGTGGTAAAGGCTTTTTACAGGATTGGCAGGAAAATGCACCAAGAGATATACACAATGAATGATCCAAGTGTCCTTGGCTCCCCAAAGCTGTGTGCCAGAATATGTGGTTTAGGTATAGTAAGGATGAAGCGGGCCCATGAAGCCGGCAGCTGCTTGCACGAAGGAGAGATGTGCGGATTTATGCAATCGGCTGACATGGCCAGGAACAATTCTACAGCAGCAACATTTCATTGCCTCGCTGGTCCGGTAGACCCGCTAATTGAAAACAGCGCGAAATCCTCGGATGCAGGCCCTTCAGCTGATTCCAAAAACCAGAAGAAAAGGTAGCCTCATCTCTGACGCATTGAGTTCGATCACAGCTGCCATCATCCTGCTCCTAGCAGATCTCTTACGCGCACTTGCTGGTCTGAAGAGTCAAGAGTTCACCAGCAAGGCCTTGCGTGGACAGGGGGCTCGTGCAGGTGATTCTATAGTGTGGAGGAACGATCAGGGGAGAATTGCTTTTGCGTTTGCTGTTTTCTTTTTCTTTCTCCAGGTATGCTCGGTTCCTGTTTAATGGGCGAACTAACTCCCATGTCAAGCCGGAACGAACTTACACGGACAATCGGAGTAAAGAAGAATTTGATCAATCTCCTGCTATTTCGTTAGCTTAGGTTTCTTTGTGTTGAGTTCCCTACTATTCAAGCTGGCTTTGAAGCCACATAACGCATACTCTATTAATAATGGAATTGTTTTGCTTTCGAATCCAAGCTCTACCGTATAGGAGTATTGAATCCGTAGTGTAATTACTCTGTAAAATCCTGTTATATTAAACCGTCTCGATGTGGAAAGAGTCTTGGCATTTTTCAACCCACTAGCGAGTCAACCGCAATCAACCTACTACAACTGCTACAACTACCAGCACTTCTTTACGACTCTATTCGATTAGAATGAAGATATCGGGAGCATACATCTAGTGCCTAATTATTACGACTGTACAAGATCGCAGCAAGATGCTCGAACTCCCCGGCGCAAAACGGTACGTTTCGCAAATCCAGTCTCCTCTTACAGAGCACCGCAATTTTAACCAACATGAAAAGCTTGAAGAGCTAACGGAACCGTTGCATAACAGCGTCCGCCGCGAAGAAATCCTCTCCCGAACGTCCACCTCTCCATCCCCATCCCCACCACCACTCCCAGAGACAGCCGTCCAAGATGGTCACCAGCGGTTAGGCGAATTGCTCAACCTTGATGCGTTGTTTGCAGATGCAAACACCAATCCCAGTGCGAGTAACGAGACCAGCGATAAAGGACAAGATATAGATGCAAAGCACAATGGCCAGGAAGAGGAAGAAGACGAAGAGAAAGAATTCGAGTTCCGATTATTCAGCGCGCCGTCTGCGGCCCGGAAACCAACAGTTGCTGCAGGGGGAGGGAAGGAAGGAGAGAAAACCGGAGGCGACAATACAAAAGTCAGCAACGGGGATAATGCGACAACGACGCAAAAGTTACGGATCCGACTACGCTCACCTACGCCTGGCCCAACAGATATCTCTGAGGGACGATTCGTGAATCCATTCCGTGGATGGGGTTACTATTTCACAGCACCAGCTCTACTCTCCGGTACAAACACCGGAGACAAGGCCGAAGATGTGAATGTGGCGTGGAGACGGAAACAGTTCGAGGAGGTTGCGGTGAGTGGACAGAATGTTTTGGGTTGGGCGGATGTACCTTGGGTAAGTACTTGGGTTCTTTTATTCCAATGGACGGACAACTCTAACCATTTTGGTTCACAGCCTGGTTGCCATCTCCCCCGGCGGGTTATCCATCTTAAACGCCAAAATACAAGATTACCGCGCACCTCCGAAGCACCGGCTGTATATGCCACGGATCCCGACCTGTCGAGGACGCCGAAATCTCACAAGAAGCCAGGAAAGAAGCGTCGCGTGCAGCTCCGCAAGCGCCTGACAGCGGCGGAGACAGCGAAGCAGGAGGAAGCGGAAAAGCGCAATCGCAAGAACCGGGAGAGGAAAATCAAGCGAAGACAGAAGAATCGCGAAACGAAGGCCGCAGCTACGGGTGGGTCTGCAGAAGCAGGCGATGTCGCGATGGCTGATGCTGATGATGCTTCCTCTGGCGCGGGTGATGATTGATTGCCGTATCATTCCATGAGACGTAGTTATGATACCCTTGAATTGGAAAGCTGTATGCATTCTGCTATATACATTGTACTCTTTCATTAACATACATGCCAGTAATCAAAGAAGTCGAGGGTATAATAATGCGAATCACCACAATTCAGCAAGTATCGGTACGGTATAAAATGCTAGGGTATGATAAGGAATGCACAAAACGAAACGAAAACGAAGAAAATTATGCCAGTTATCGATAACAGGTTGATTATTTGGCAGTTTCAGCTGTTCACTTGTCAGTAAAATGATAACCAGAAGGCCATGTAACGCAATGCTCACTCTTTGCTGGCTCAGCGGTCTCAGACGGCTTTTCCTCAGCGGGTTTTTCAGCTTCCGCTGATTGTTCGGCAGGCTTTCCCTCCACAGGCTCCTCAGCATTCGCGGGCTTCTCAGCGAGGGTTTCTTCTGCAGGCTTCTCTTCAGCGGGCTTTTCGGCTTCTACTGGCTGCTCAGCGGGTCTCTCCTCGGCAGGCTTCTCTGCGGGTGCTGCGGACGCCGGAGAGGTATCCGATTGAGCAAGAGCGGGAACAGCTTCTGGTTTCGACTCTGCAGCTGGTGCAGGCGCATCTGTCTTCGTCTCTGCAACGGGAGCAGGGTCTTGAGCTGGGGCTTGAGCTGGAGCTTCTGTCTTCGCCTCTGGAGCTGGAGCAGGAGTGGAAGTCTCCGGCTTGGCCTCTGTAGCTGGCGTAGGGGCAGGGGCAGCAGCGGCGCCGGGCTTCGTCTCTGCGGGTTCATTGGTCGGTGCTGTAGCAGTAGCAGGGACGGGAGCTTCCAATTCTAATATAGACAACGACCACTGATCAATACAAGCACTGCATAAATGGGTAAGGAGAACATACCAGCCGTGAACTCCTTAGGGGGAGCTGGCTCTGTAGGCTTGTTCTCCGCAGGAGCAGGGGCAGCAGCAGCGGGCGCGGCAGCAGCAGTAGCAGTAGTACCAGTCGCAGGCTTGGAGTCTGCTGGGTTATCCCCAGATCCAGCAGCATTCTGTTTCTGGTTCTTAGCAGCCTTCTTCTTGTTCCGGAACATGGCCTTGAGGCCCTTCTTCACGAAGGAGAGGGCATTGGGAGCTTGGAGCGGTTAGAGCTAAGCAGACGCGCAGATGGAGTAGCAGTTGTTGTACTCACGGACGCCGGGCATTTTGGGATGAATATGCGAATGCGACGGGGTATAATAGAGAGCTGGTATTGTAGGAAGGGAAATGAGAGGAAAGAGAAAGAAGCGACGAACGGCAGGAAGGGCTTTAAAGCGGACTGTTTTTGACTCCTTTTCGGGAACACCGCCACCGCTTCCTGTCAATGCTCCCCCACTGTGGAGCCGTCAAGTTCTGTACTCCGTATACTTCTTGCAGACCCTTTACTCCGGAGTACAGGGTACTTCTTCTTCCCCTTCCTGTCTGTTGTTGAAGAATACACTAGGATAATAGTTCGGCAGTGGACGTTAAGAGCTGCAAGGGTAGACGTGTTTGCCAGCAATTGTTGTACCTCAGGTAAGTCATCGCTTGACAGGCGCATAATTCATGACAAGCTTTAGCATCCCACGTGTTCAGCAAGCCAATTGCATGAATCGAGATATGGGGCTGCTCTTGTCACAAAAAATGACGCAGTTGATCATACTGGCAGCTCTGAGGTTCAGGGATAGGAGTCTCTCCAAATCACCATTTCCATTATAGTCAGTGCCTATGCCAGGGTTGACGACAGGCCAGTTACCGGCACCCTTTCGAGTAGCTACTACATTCCTTGCGACTAATTAACTAAAGGTATGGAAAGAATCCCAACGTGAATCCTTCCTCTAACGCGGGCTGAATCCTCATGTCTTAGGCATGAGCTGGGTCATGCAGCTACAGCCGGCGCATGAAGGCCTAGGGCATACCCAGAATAAAGCCAGACTGAGCAGCGCTCAGTTGTTTCCTCAAATTTGCCCCGTACCATGTTCCAGATCCGAAAGTCCATCATCCATGGTCCTGAAGAACTGTCCCTGAATCGAGCCGAGGATCGGGTCGACGCAACAACATTTCCCCGTCGGAACAACAAATCCCCGCCGTATTTGACGTGCTCTAATGACATGCACGAGTTGCGATCAGGAATTTTAATGTCTTTCAAGTGAGTCAAGTCAATTGTAAGGACCAGACACCATGCCTCCTGACGAGTCTGTTTCACCAACCTCCGCCAATCCTTTGCCCAGGGATGCTGCCACGGAGCAAACTCCCCTGCTACGCGAAGAAACGCAGCAGGCTGCGGCGAGGGGCTCAGAGGAAGCACAGGATTCAGACGCCGCATTGGCCCAAGAACCGACCACGAAAGAATTGGTTTTGATTTTGGGTAGCGTATGGGTCGGGGTTTTTCTGGCTGCTCTAGGTATGGATGTCACAAAGCCTGCGCGCATCAACTCTATTAATACGCGAATGATACTGCAGATGCAACCATCGTTGCTACGCTCACAGTCCCCATTTCGTCCTCCTTCCAATCATTGTCACTTCTTTCCTGGCTGGCAACCGCCTATCTGATCTCCAATGCTGCCTGCCAACCTATCAGTGGTCGATTAACTGATATCTACTCCCGTCGGGCCGGCCTGGTTTTCTCCAACCTCTTTTTTGGCGCAGGGAATCTGATCTGCGGTTTATCAAGGAAGGAATGGACTATTGTCGTCGGCCGTGTTGTCTCGGGGATCGGTGGTGGTGGCTTGACTGCAATTTCAACCTTTGTCACCTCCGACCTGGTGCCTCTTCGAAAGCGAGGTGTGTGGCAAGGGATAGGTAATGTTGCCTTCGGTCTCGGTAGTGGACTGGGTGGCGTGTTTGGTGGATTGGTCAATGACAGTCTGGGCTGGCGATGGGCCTTCTTGATCCAGGTGCCCTTTATCGTAGTGTCGGGCATATTGGTTGCCTTCCTGGTTAAGGTACCGGTGAAGGAGTCGGATCCTTGGGGCAGACTGAAGCGCATTGATTTCCTTGGTGCCATTACGCTGGCCCTCACGCTTGTGACCCTCCTGCTTGGTCTCAACACTGGCGGCAACCAGGTGCCGTGGACCCACCCTCTCGTGTTGACGGCCCTGCCACTGTCGGCAGTGTTCTTGGGTCTGTTCATCTACGTCGAAGCCAACATAGCATCGGAGCCGGTGATCCCAGTCCACTTGCTGCTCAATAGGACTGTCCTTTCCGCTTGTCTGACCAATTGGTTCGTCACAATGACAGTCTTTGGGCTCCTTTATTATATGCCGCTTTACTTCCAAGTCCAAGGTTCATCCGCTACTGGGGCCGGTGCGCGACTCATCCCCCAGGCCCTTGGAGTGTCAATTGGATCCATGGGAACAGGCGTGATCATGCGCGCCACCGGCCGCTACAAAGCCCTGAACTATATCTCGGTGGGCTTCCTGCTTTTGGCTGGGATTCTGAACTGCACGTTGTCCCTGACAACGCCTGTTTGGCTGCCTTTGATCTACATATTCTTCGGAGGAATCGCCTATGGCGGCATGCTCACGGTAACCCTCGTTGCACTCATCTCCGCGGTCGACCACCAGCATCACGCTGTCATAACATCCGCCTCGTATGCATTCCGCAGCACAGGCAGCACCATCGGGATTACTATCGCCTCGACCGTTTTCCAAAACATCTTGAAAACCGATCTTTGGGCTCGATTCGGGAACCGCGAAAATGCCGAGGAGATCATCTCTCGTATCCGCGACAGCCTTGACGAGATCAAAAGGTTGCCGGCGGACTGGCGGACTGGCGCCTTGGCCGCGTACATGGACTCGTTGCGGGCTGTGTTCGTGACAGTACTTGGATTGGCCGTGTTGGGGGCGCTGGCAAGCTTGGCAGTCAAGGAGCATAAACTGCATAACAACCTGTCCCGACGGGAGCAGTGATTTGTCTTCGCCTCTGGGTATGTATAGTCTTGTCGATATTAAGATATATCTATTGTATCTATAGACCGCCGTATATATTGAACTCTTCGAATACTCTTGCTATCATATGGTTAAATAGACCGTTGATCTATTATGAACCAGGTTCAATTGAGTACATTGCCGTAATACTAAGACCTATGGCTTCGTTTTTGGCGCGATGGTCGTGCCGATCTAGGGCTACCTAAGAAAAAGCAATGGTTAAGTGGGTATGCCGGCCGCATATAATCCAAATTCCACTCCATAAACTACAGGAGACAATCATTTCACCACACTTACATACTAGCTAGCTGACAAGTGACAACCCTACCAACTTGACAATCATTCGCATTTACTCCGGCATACATTCAGGCTAGATTCATCTATTGCGTCGACGCTGAGGTGGCTATGACATGGATATCAAATGATAAGCACAAATAAAAGACCACGCCAACCCTACCATAATATCAAGTCAACTGCAAGAAGATAATGCCGTCTGCCCCCGACCCAGCAATTGGACCTAAAAAGGAAGTCCCGGACCCGTCGCCTTGAATTATAACGTATTAAGCCCTCACATGATAGCACCTCGCACTTTTGACTGCTCTATACCAGTGAGCATTCCATAGTCTAGGTGGCTCCTCGCAGACGCTGAGGATTACTGGCAGATGCTGCTGCTGTCCACTACTACCCGGAGTATTACTGCATATTCCGTACTTGAAAATACAAATCTTCCTTCCGCCTTCGAACGGATGCGCTAAACCTGCCCTCTGATTGGCCCGGTCCACACACCACTGTCCTTTGCTGCAACCCAATCACCGCCTGCCAAGCACATGACCGCATCGTCACGTTCTGCAAGCATGGTATCCTTGTTTCCCATCACCATCATCTAAGAGAAAGCGATATACACGATTCTTTCTTCCTCGTCATATTTCATGCTTTCTTTTGATACCCGTTTATGCATCTTTGCTTCTTAAGTCCGGCATACCTCGCATAGTGCTTCTGCGGAGTACTGTTCTGTTCAGTGGCAACCCGTTCTCAAGTCTGATCCATGTCTTGAAACAGTTTTCTTTTCTTTTCTTTTCTTTTCTTTTCTTTTTTTCCTTCGGGTCCAGTTCATACATACCGTTTGTTCTGATCCAGAACTAACGACACAAGAACATCGCGCTGCTTCTGCTGCTTGCATTAGGTCACATCTGAGAAGACGGACTGCAACATCAGATAAGCTTGCGTTCCATTGCTGCGCCAGCTAAAGGTGTTCACCTGTCATTGTCTGTCATTAAATTTTTGAGTTGCGTCTTGCAGTTCCGTCTTTTCGACCACTGTTGATATTTTGATATGGCTATTGGCATTAATTCCGGTAATTCGACTACGCCCGGGGGTATCGTCTCAAAGGGCGTTTTGTCGACGGAAATGGAGGTGGATGGGAATAACCACAACGGAATGACTGCTGCAGGGAACGAGGAGGATTATCATGTTGGCTCGAACGCGAAATCGCAGCCAGAAAACGGATCGTTGCCCCCACGCCGGAGACGACTGCTTTTATCAACAGAAAGCGCTTTTGTCGATAATGTGCTTCCGTCCTTGGTCCAGAATCCAAATATCGAGCTGCGGTTGATTACAGATGAACCGTCAGCGTCTCTCGCGGGTATGAATAAGGTCCCTCACTATATGGATACGGTGGATAGTCAGACGTTTGAGAAGAAGACGGCTGCCCGGAAATGGTTAAAGGCCAAAGCGGCGGAACTTTGTGAATGGGCTGATATGCTTCTGGTGGCGCCTATAGATGCGGGCACGTTTGGGGCGATGCTTGGGGGGTTGACGAATACTCTGACTCTGTCACTTCTTCGAGGGTGGCGGTCCATGAAGGCCGTCGTCCTCATTCCGGGGATGACGGTTTGTGAATGGGACCACCCACTGAGTAGCCAACAGCTCAACGACCTCGAACGGTTTTGGCCCTGGATTAGCATTGTCACGCCGGTACTGTTTCAATCTAAGGGGCCCGATGAGCTTGTGCAGCTTCCCTGGGACGGGTTAGAAGAACTCCATGGAACTATTGGAGATGGGCTTGGGATATCCTTTGTAGACACCTCTTCAAGCTCCGCAAAGGTGTCTGATTATGAAGCCGGATCAGCAGAAACTCCTGGGAGTACTCCCATTTCTCGACAACCACAGTTCCGGCTAAATAGAAACGAGAATGGCACGTGTTCGTTGCCGTTAGAGATATGGCTGGATATTTTCGAGGACCATTTGGGGGATTGGGAGACTGCCAAGGCAGTAGGCATACCTACTAATCTTCCAGTTCCGAAAGAATGGCAAAGTCATCTCCTGAAGATGTCTACTCCGGCATCGCTGGAATACAGCATCCTTCGTGGTTCTTTTGCTGCGATAAAAAACCGCATCGATGCCTTGCCACGCTGGAAGCCATTGTCTGATCTTGCCTGCCATCTTATCTTCAAATTTTCCCGCACCGACATTCTCTCATATCTCACCGAAAACCACCTGGACCTTCTTTGGACGACATCACGGCTCACAAACTTGCCTTACCGCGCATCCGCCATCTACGGTAACCCGAACATTCTCACTTGGTGGCGGGACGCACCCGCTCTTCCCAACAAAGAATACATAGCCGATGCAATGGACGGAGCCTCCCGAGCGGGCTTCATCGATGTTCTCGAGTGGTGGCGCTCCTCTGGCCTCGAACTCCGCTATACAGAACGAGCCCTCGAAGCCGCCAGTGCCGAAGGCCGCACCGGCGTCCTGGAATGGTGGAAGCGCGCCTCCACAGCCGCACCCGCCACAAACCCCTTGTCGTTGAAAGTCGGTAAATCCGTCCTTTTAGCCGCGCAGTCCGGTCGCGCGGAGTCTGTCGCCTGGTGGGACGCCTCGGGGATCCCCTACAGTCATGCAGAATCTGTCGCCCGCATCGCCAGCACGCACGGCCACGTCCACGTCCTCGAACTCTGGCGCCAGCTCAAAGGCGCCAAGATGATTTTCGACTGCCAGGTCCTCGTCGGCCCGACGAAGAACGGCCACGACAATGTCCTGGATTGGTGGCGGCGCAGCGGATTGCGTGTTGAGTTCAAGACGTGTGATATTGAGGAGGCTCTCGAAGACGCAGACCCGGTCTCTGGTGCTGAGGGGCGTGTGCGCGCATGGTGGGCTAGGAATGGGCTTAACCTAGGAGTTGGAACGAGCGAGTGGATGGAAACGAAGGTGTTGTGCTGATTCTTCTCTTGACTTTTGTATTTTTGCGCTGATTTGGCTTCTTTGGTTAACCTTTTTTATAATACCCATTTGGCATCAACTCTCAGCAATTCATTTTAACATTATATTATTATCTTTGATTACTTTATAATATATGTACATACCTTTTGCTCATTGGAAAGAATGGGAAGCCCTCTGACTCCGATTCCCTGGACGGTTCATGATACAGTCTCAATGTTGAAAGCGCTTGAAGGTTAATCAGCCACACTTTTGCTAGTGCTCTGTTCAAGCATTGTGAACTCTGGGAACTGGAATGGCATATATAACTGATACCAATGATTGCATAGTGGGGCCTTACATGGTGGCATACAAGATTCATTCAGTAGCACAGCAATAGTGATTAGAAGACTAGCTATTCCAATTTACTCGTGTATCACTGGTGAACAAAGTCTTCTCCTACTGACAGCGATAAAAGTTAAGGGCAGCTGCAACGATGGTGGTAAACGGGTATCCTTCTATCAATCAATAACGACCAATCCGGTGACTGTAAAAAGATATCGCAGACTTGTCTGCGTACAAAGGCATGGCGCGGCTATATCTATATGTAGGCTAAATAGGAGTGCCAAAACTCAAATGAATAAGGGCAAGGATCATGGGAAAAGTGTTCAAATTGCGACTCGTGAGTTTCAAACCTCTTTCCTAGGATATTGTTAGATCGACGCTTCAATGCGTAAAATATATATATAATTTGGACAAAAAACTTACCAGGTACGTCCGGTATTCCCAACCGCAGGCCTGCTGATGGCGTTCCGATCGCCAAACGGATTATCCTCCTCATCCTCATCCTCTTCACCTTCCGAGTCCGTTTCTGAGTCGGTCTCGCTATCATCAAAAATACCCTTCATCTTCTGTTTTTGTGCCGCAGGCGACGAAGCAGACGGGAGGACGGGTAAACTCATCGGACGCGGAGGCCGTGGCGGTTTGGGGGGATTAACGACCAGACCGGCAAAGCTCTCGTTCGTTTCGTCCGGATCACGCGGTGACCAGCCGGGTGCGAGGACGTCTCGATCGCTGTCGCTGTCGTCGTCTACGCTCTTGTTGAGGACTTCGTACGCCATCAGGGCGGTGACCAGTTCCTCGTTTGCGTGAATGAGTCCGCCAAGATATTCCTCGTTTTCGATGAATTGGATATACCGGAGGACTTGTCGTCTGAGCTGCTTGCATGCCTCAAAGCGGTTGAGGACTTCAGCATCTTCGCTGACGCGGTGGGTTTCTCTGTTGACGAGTTTCAGGGCGTTGAGGAGGTTGGTACTTGCGACGGAGGATGAGGCGAGGGTCTGCAGCATCTGGGACTTTTCTCGTTCGAAGTTGAAGGAGCGATACCGCATTCGCTTTTCCTTCTTCTCTTGTTTCTCCTGCTTTTCTTTTTCCTTCTTCTCAGCTTTCAATTTACTGGCCGAATGCTTGTGTTTGGATCCTCCGACAACCGTGGATGGTCCGTTCCCGGTTGCAACGGAGACAACATGGCCCATTTGCGGACCTTCAGAGGCAGTGGAGTCCCGGAGAACCTTGGCCTTGGCTTGGTTGGCAGGCTGTTTCCGTCTCGGGAGTTGTTTGTAAAGCGCTGCCACACGTTCCATGCCCGGGGTATTCTTGTAGGTGACGGACCATTGGCCAAAAAGCTGTTTGCACTTTTCCTTCACCAGCCGGTCAGAGACGGGGTCTGTGGCAGCGATTCGCAACCGCTCCAATAAGGGCTCATCTGCAAACTCTCGCAGGAATCGACTTCCCGTGTTCTGGATCAGGAAGTCGAGAATGGTAAGAGCTCTTAGTTGGCGGTGCACATTTCCATATTTACTTGAGTGGGTGTTAGAGATGGTAATATCCCGATTGGTGGTTTCGGGTTGGAATTTATCACTAACAGTTTCTTGCGAAGAGCCCGACTTGCCTCCATCGGACCAGTGCCCTGGATGCGAATGGCCTCGATGAGGTCAACGATTCCACTGGAGTCTTCAACCTCATATTGCTCGCCTGTAAGCACCTCGACCTGAACGGTCACTGCCGAGTATGGTTTCTATGCAAGCATAAGTCGACCGGTTATACGGTAAACTGCGTTTGGGAGAGACGACATACCGGAGACGAAAACATAACGCAGAGTCCTTTGTTCTAGATAATTTCTCCTGGACAGTAACCATATCAGCATGGCTTGAGCCTAAGTAGTAATTGGAATCTCTCAACCCCACCCGCTATTTGGCATTTGTCAACGACGGGACTCGGAGCCCGCAGGGCCAGATCCCATGGATGGAATGCTTCAGCCTGGAGGGATATCGTCTGCAGGATGACACAAGTATCTCGTTTCTCGTGCCGGTCAATTCCTGCAAGCCGGCCAGCGGTGGTTATTTAGTGACTGAAATGCGCCAGGCACAATCAGTGACGTGTAAGACCCAGTGGGCGGTGAGTCTTGGCAGAACACTGCTATGCTTACTAATTACAATGAAGAAACGTAATCTATCACCGAGCACCTCTGTTCCATACAAAATGGCACTTTTTATAACCTCAATATCTCAGCCACCACTAGATATAACAAATAACCTATAAGACAAGGGTATATATACATACTAGAAGAAGATATATTATTTTCCCCAAAACTCCAATTACTGTGCGGAGGTTAACAGGTGGCCGAAAAGGGCTACTTCGGCGGCCGTTTTAGGAGTCGCTCTAACCAAGACCTGCCTTGGCATCACGCGTGTGTATTCCCACGGCCACGGGCTTTCCCTCCACGCCAGGCTACAGTTCCAGGCTTCAGTTGAGTGCTCTGTACAGGTGCCATCAAGGTGTAGTGACTGTCATATGATTGGGCATAGAAGATTACAATGTCCCAATTACAGTGATTAGTTTTATATATAAATGTAATGGTGTCACCTGATGGTGAATTGATCTGCAGACAAGGACTTGGCCGAAGATGCATTGATTTCAACAGGCGAGGGAGATCTTTTCAAGAATAGGGTATACCAATGAATCCTCGATCTGTTCGTGTCGTGTCGTAGAAGTTTTCATGAATGATGCTGCTGGACATAGACACTTGCAGCTCCACTGAAGCACAAGATAGGGCAACACCATATTTCCATTAATGGGAGAAGAAAATGCGAACTTATTGAAGGATGAATTCTGAACTCTGTTTCTTCAACAAATAAAGTCCTAATGCTTGCCTTCCCATTGCCTTTTCCCTAATCGGAATAGCTTTTTTTTAGGCATCCTTATACATACGTACATCATTTTGATCTTTAGTGGATGCACGATCACGACGTACGTCGTCAAGTGGAGAACCTCTACCACCATCCCACGGTCATACCGACCCATATATTTGACGTTTGTCTCCTGCATCCTAGCTCTGGCCTCCCCTTCTTGTCAACCTCATGAGGCTCGTTGCCTCAGAGTATTGGTGGTGCCTTGGGAATATCCAGGACACAGAGATAGTCTATGATAGCCGTTGGATAGACGACCCGCGATAGTATCACCCAGGACATGACTGCAACCGAGACTGTTTGGAAATCTGTGACCCGACAGCTTTCCAAACAACATGTTGCGTAATCGTAGAAAATTCAATGTATTCAGATCGGATCAAGGAAATGCGGCCGTATACAAACCCGTCATCCTTTGCGTCTTTCCCTTGATAGCATGCAGGTATTCCATGGGGGCAACTTATGGATAAGAGAAAAAGTTCCACCCAAAGTTGTGTCACTGCTTCCCACGAAAGTAGGAATGGGGATATGCTGCTGAAGTCCTCTCATGGACAGATTTTCCTGCCGCGTAGCTGTTGCCATAGATCGGCTCGTCTGAGTTTGTGCTGAATCGCTATTCAGTCCTGTATTTGACGATTATGCGGGTTCATTGAATCGCGCGGCACAGAGTCTCAGGGGTGATCAGATTGGAGACGTTGTTCTCGCTGGTCCAGTTGATACCGGTTCCCTCGCCATCCTGGGCTGAAGGGAAAGAAA
>PQMF01000178.1:0-47372 GCA_003004485.1 Aspergillaceae sp. MA 6039 | reverse complement strand
ACCGCCAACCAATCCACCCACCAGACCCTCGCTGGAGCTGGAAGGTGTAGCAGGGGCAGAAGCCGCGTTGGTACCGTCCTTGGCGGGCGTCACTGCGGGAGCAGAGCTGGAAGTCGAGTCATCACCACCCAGAAGGCCGCCAACGATGTCTCCCAGACCTCCACCGGTGCTTGTAGGCGTAGGAGAGGCGGTGCTCGATCCCTGTTGGGAACCACTAGATTTAGCAGGCGTGACCGCGGGAGCCGAGCTGGAGGATTTGTCGTCGCCCAGGAGGCCACCAACGATATCGCCCAGACCCCCACCGCTGGTGCTGGCGGACGTAGACGATGGTGAGCTAGCAGGCTGGTTCGATGCGTTGTCAGTCGGCGTCGGGGCCGGAGTGGGAGTCGAAGAGGTCGAGTCACCGCCAAGGAGACCACCGACCAAGCCTCCCAGGCCACCTTTGTTCTCGGGGGAAGGACTGGGAGCAGGAGCACTGGACGGAGATTCAGACACGGGGGTCTGGGCAGCGCTCGAAGTGGGCGCAGGCGTAGGCGCGGCGGAAGAGCTGGACGAGTCACCACCCAGGAGACCACCGACCAAGCCACCCAAGCCACCTTTGTTCTCGGGGGAAGGACTGGGAGCAGGAGAGCTCGACGGCGCGGGAGAGCTGGTGGACGCCTCCGACTCTGGGGCCTCACTGGAGGTCGCAGGGGTGGGGGTCGCACTGGACACGGGGCTGGGGCTGGGAGTGGAGGACGAGTCACCTCCTAGGACCCCACCCAGGACGTCACCCAGGACGTTTCCACCGGAGCTGCTGGGAGAGGATTTGGAGCTGGAACTTGACACCTCTGCTTGCGGGGAAGGCTGTGCCGAATGAGAGGAAGATTGGGGGGTTGCGCTGGTCGCATCTTCGGACGGAGTAACGGAGCTGGCATCAGACGAGGCGGGAGTCGAGGCGGCCGACTCGCTGACGGGAGTTGAACCCGGGACAGTAGGCGCAAATGGGGGTTGTTGACTCTGCGAATTACCACCACCACCACCACCAAGCAGACCCCCCAGGAGTCCTTGGTGAGAGCTTGATGGAGCATCCTCAGAGGAATCGTGCGAAAGGCCCCCAGTTAAACCGTCGAACAGGCCTCTCCTCAGCTTGTCGGAATCAGGGTCATTGGCGGCCTGCAGGTTTGGCGCAGGCTGGGCGGCGATCAGGTCCAGGCCTCCCACGGACAGGAAGGCCGTGATCAAGGCTAACGTCGTGGAACGCATGATGGACTGGGCCAGTATCCAGGCCGGGTAAAGTAATTAAGGTGGATTAAGTCTAGAACAGCCAAAAAAGAACGGACAGAGCAAAGGCTCAAGAATGACTGAAATCTGCGAGATGTTCAAGCGTAGAATAACGGGAGCGTTGATCGTAGACCTCGAGAATTCATCAAAACGGGTGAACCTTGGATTCTGTTTCGTTGTTTCTTGACGGACAACCGAGCAGAGCGGTTGAATGGTCGGTCGAGGCTGGGGAGAGAGACTGAAACGAGTGGCTTGGACGGGATCAATCGAGCCCAGGTATAGTATAAACGAGTGTGGTTGGAAAGCAAGGCGAGAGCGAGCGACAAGAACGAGAGACTAGTATAGTAACAGTAGTGGTAGCAATAGTATATAAAAAAAAATAAAAAAGGACGGAGAGGACGAGGCCAATGTTGATGCTGATGCGTGGTGGTTGTATTGAAGGTTTGACTGAAGCGTGCGCGACCGTGGGACAGGAAGTAAGGATGACAGAGGGACTTCCGGGCTGACGTGAGCGAGGGACGTCAGCAAAGGGTAGCGACGCGAAGCATACAACAAGGCGCGCAAGGGAAGATGGGATGAAAAAGAGCGAAAGAAGGAAAAGAAGAAGACCGCAGGAGGAGAAGAAGAGAAGAGGAAAAGGGAAGAGGAGAGAAGAGATGGGAAGAGAAGAGCTGAGAGGACGAGAGAGAGAGAGAGAGAGAGAAGCGAGAGAGCGCCGATTGGGTTTAGTGTGCCTGGGCTAGTTTAGGGGGTAATACCGTACCGTACCGGATTAATTACATACAGGTGCTCTACTCCTGAATCGGCCAGAGAGTACTTGGACGCTGTACGGGCATATTTGTGATATCTGTTGACGACGGAGTCCCGATAGTTATTAATAATTGTATTCTTGAGTTTCTCTAGTTTGCTAGCTGCTCTCCTGGTTATTTGCTATTCTACTCCGTACAGAGGAACTACAGAATATTGCTCATTGCTCTCTCTGTATTATGGACCCACTCTGGCCGAATTTGGATCGACAGTTCTCGATTCTGGTCGAGAGAGAAAACGGAGGCCAGCGAATATAGTGGCATTATAGAGTTTGACTGGAGTATTACTGGAGAGACGAAGGCTAGACCAGCACGATGGGCGGCAGGGCAGTGTCTACAAAGGGCTATTATTCCTACAGAGTACGTCCAGAACACTGTACTCTATGTAGTATACTCCGTACAGAGTATCGTATATAAATACACCAACACGCTGATCCTCATCTCCCACCAGATCTTGCTTATTCTGCTAACTCAAGTACACTGCCTACTGCCGTACCTTTGGCAGTGCTGAGAGTTTGCTAGTCGGTGGGCACTATCAGTGCCTAACTGTCCGTACTTTGCAGAGACTCGGGATGCCGGCGAATCCTCTGACGGTCCGGTTGCTCTGTACTCTGTACTTGTACTGCTCATCCGATTTTGGTGATCCCTGTTTTCTGTGCTCCGGAGTACAAGTAGTACAGCCTACAGGTACTCTTGTGAGCCAGGGCTGAATACTCTCGATTCTGTATAACTACTCTGTATAACTGCTCTGGGCAATTCTTGCCGCCAGTTAACGCCAGCGGATAATTACGACTCCACCCCCGGAAATTACGCCATGCCCTGTTCCTGGCGAGAACCATGGTTGGTGGCGTCGGTACTTGAATTTGTACCCCTGGCTCAGAGTACTGTAGGGCTTTCTGTGCTCTGTGCAGGAGAAAGTAAAGACGGGGTATTACTCCCACAGGGGGAATGACAAAGTGCATAGTAGTCAATAAGGTGTACTCTGCAGTAAGATCATACATTCTGACTGGCCCCTGCATAGCCTGTGCTCATCTCCCGATCTTATCAACATTCCTCGAGCATCGCGTCGACGTCATCCCCGTTTATTTGAATGAGGGGTTTGCATTCTTGATATACTCTATCCACAAGGAATGTTAGGTGAGCATATGGAAACACTAGCATTGGCATGAACGAGTATCATTGGGGCATGGCAAGTTGATGGTACGTACTCGGGTTTGCAGAGATATACTCCGCATATATATCCGTGCACACACGAAAGGCAAAAGAGGGTAGAAAATATATTCTGGGCCCCGGCAACTCACGTTGATATCGACCAACCCCCATCCACACTAACATGAATATATGTACAGCCCCGTCAAATCCCAAAGCACAAAAGCTCCCCTCGAGCACGCTGATATCCAGACATCCTGCAACCAAAAACTAGAATCAATTAGCAGAAAACCCATATACCTAATATCCACTGCCGGAAGAGAACTTACCACTGATCTCCAACAAGTTTCTTTCGGCACCGAACACCAACCCGTAGATACCCCAGGCCCGTCCCTACCACCCGCCAGGGCCCTACTTACCTCGATATCTACGGGGAACGGTGTCGTGTCGACACGACACAGAAGTATGCGGAGAGGGGAGGGGAGCTAGGTTAGCGCTGTCTGGTTAGTTCTCCAGCCCCTACCCGACCTACCCAACCAGGGCTGTGTGCCAACCGCCCTACCCATGGTGATGTGTGAGAAGAGAAGAAGACAAGAGCGAAGACAAGGGGGAAAAAGATGTGTGGCCCTTGAGTGTGGAAAGTAAAGAGTAGAGTAAGGGGAGAAGAAGGTGGATAGATGAAAGAAAGATGAAAAGAAAGAGAAAGAGAAAGAAGAAAGGGGAGAAGAAAAATGGGAACAAAGACTGGAGACTGGACAGTGAATGAAATCCTGTGAGTCAAAGGGTCAAAGGCAACAGTGAATGCAAAAACAATGCACAAACAACAGGTCTGGGATACGAGGCTGGTGGCTAGCCCTAATACTGCTTGGGGGTTTAGTTTATCGTACCCTATACAAGATTTTCTATAGGATGTTGCGTCCACCCTCGCTAGCTTCGATAGGAAGTGCTGTTTCGGAGCAACATATGAAGAATTTTAAGCTATATAATCCTACAGAAAGGTAACCTAAATTTTGGCGGGTGGATGATCATGGACTGGACAAGTAAGGTAAAGAGTTGAGTTTGTAGACTTAAATGACAATCTGCCTACCTACTTAAATCGTACGTATCATATCCATCTCATATCCTATCCAGGTAACATAACGCTCAGTCAAAATATCAAGATTGGAGAAAGATTAATCCCTCCGCCGACGATCAGATTCAAACGTCGTAAATCCATCAATACCACGGCCGTCTTGTCCTCCCGTGCGGAAGTACTCAGTCACAACTCCAATGGCGTAGCAGGTCGCCGCTGTCGCCGTACCAGTAAAGACCATTCTGTACAGAGTCTTCCGGACGCCTGATTCTTCCTTCCGCGGAGGAGCCTCGGTTTCAGTAGGTCCAGAAGACAGTCCGGGGGAGGATGCTGCCATGTATTCCAGTACCTGGGGATCACTCAATACATCGGCGCCTGTCGTTTTGTAAGCGTCGTCCTCTGCCGGAGTTTGGTTCGCCCGGCCTGCATCGACATCAGCGAACTTCCTGAAAACGAGGATATCTCCTCCACCGGACACAATTTCATAGCCATCTTTCTGCATCTTGTCAAAGTGGGTTACGAATTTCGCCGGGTTGTTCAGGCGAGGGAGAACCTGTGTCGGATGGAGGATCTCATCCGCAGAGGACAACGACGAGGCCGTGTCCGCTCTGGTCACTTGCTGTGTAGAGGGATCGTAGGCAAGCACGCAGTACGTCGCTGCTTGTTCATTCAAGGCATCGGAAGTCGTCGTCTCCGTAGTCTCCACATCCTGCAGCTGTGCTTTGAGTGTGTCGGTGGCCTCTTCCAGCTCAGTTATCTTCTCGTCAACCGATGTCAAAGCATCCTGGTCCAATGACTTCTGAATGGCATTGCTTGAATCAGCACTAGGCATAAGTTCGTCCTTGGAATCCTGCGCTTGCTCAGTTTCCACTTCAGAGCCGGTATTCGACGCTTTCGTGTCATAAGTGGCACGGATATCACTTGCACGTAGTAAATCCAGCTCCTGATTCTCTGGGACCAGAATAGGCTCCGACTGCTGTGAGGAGTCTTGAATCTTGAACTTCGTTGGCGACTTGTCAGGCGCACCGTGAAATACCTGTGGTTTGGGGGTCTCATCCTTGGCAGACGTATCCTCCAGGGCGCTGGAATGAAGCCCAGAGGAACCGGACGCTGGTTCATCCACAATATTCTTCGAGGCAACGCATGGATCTTCATGCTTTAATTCCTGCCCGTACTGTTCATCTTTGACATCCGTGCCAGATGTCACTTCCGAGCCCGAGCGATGGACAGGAGACAGATACCCAAGAGGCTCAGATTCGGGGATACCTTTGTGGGAGACGTCACCGGCAGAATATTCACCCTTCGGAATCATGCGACCCGTGATCGGATCGAAGTCAAGATCTCTGGTTTGAGCATCTGTAGGACCCTTCGGAGCCATACGACCTGAAATTGGATCGAATTCGAGATCCTCCGCGCGAGGATCCATATAGCTCCATGGCTTTTCCGGTGATGCGTTATTGCTCAAAGGCTCCTTGGACAGCACCTCGTCGCCAACACTTGGCGATCCAGTCTCATTTGACTTGACATGTCCCGTCGTGTCAGCCATCTTAGCAGTGCTGGCAGCGCCGGCAGCCTTAGCAGAACTGCCAGTTCTATCGCCACCAGTATCTGCAGCACCTTTCCCGACTCCAAAAACATCCTTACACAACTCCCCTAACGAGTTCCCTCCCCTCTGATGCTTCCCCCACAGCCTAAACGGACTATGACCCTGGTCCAACCGTCTACCAAATAACGCAGCATACGGGTCCGCCTCGATCTCCCTCTTAATGTGTTCCATGCGCTGCTCCGCGCGCATCCGTTCCTTTTCAAACCACTCCGGCGACCCGAACCCGAACCGGGAGCTAAACAAACCCGACCCCGGGCTCCAGGCCCGCCATGGGTCTGCGTCTTCGTGCGGATGGAATGAGGGTTTCTGGTCTGCATTTGGATGCGTCATTCGGCGACGCATCTTGCGGTCTGCGCGGATCCAGCAAATGCTGCCGCTGTATGGGGGTCCGCGGGTTTGTCGGCTGCTTTGCCATATTGTGCGGTGTTGGTGTGATGTGGCCGCCTTCAGGGGTCGTGTGGGAGTGCGTTTGGGGGCGGCGGTGCGGGAGGCTAGTGATGCTAGAGTCATGATGGCCACTGCATGTAGATAGACACTTTGTGAGCAAAATGTGTTATTCACATTTGATCAGGGTGCTGCTGGTGACTGCATACCCATTCCTAGTCCTGCGGATAAGAAGTATGGGCCAGCTTTGATCTCAGTGGGTCTCGGGAGAGCCAGGGGACAGATAGAAGCGTCGATCGATTCTTGAAAATAACAAGTGTGATTATATTCTCGTATGTATATGCCAACGAAATGAGAAGGAAGTACTGATCATGGGGGTACAGCTACACAGAGTAGAGGTGCGGTCTGTGAAAGGTAAAGTGAGGTGAGCTCGACGGCGCGATGTCATTTGCGGGGTGCCCGGGCCGACCCTCCGCCGATTGCGGTTTAGCGCATTCTGAGAACGGCGACCACAGCGAGATTTCAATATTGAATGAGAAAAAGTCATTTTAACTGTCTGATCACTAGATTCTGTATAATGGTCCACAGGTCTATATAGCAAGATGGGAGATCCCCAGGTCAGAGTTCCCCCGGTCAGGATCGGAGGTGATATAGTTGCACCAGAACCGTAGCCCTTCAATACCCTCCTCTCTGCACAGAAGCCCTTTGTCTTCCGCCATTTCCAGTTCTTCGGCAGCAACTCCAACACTCCATTTGAACCGTTGGGCAGCTTCCTGCGCCGTCACGGCACGGCCAAAGAGATGCCAGTCCCAGGTCACTGGCTCAGTGGGTGGAATTCGTTGTAGTTCTCCCATCCAGTCCAGCAGTAATTTAAGGGTCTTTTCGTCACTCCAGTCATATCGCTGGACGACGAGGAGGCCGGTTTTAAATCGTCGGAGACGAACAGGTAGCTTGAGCTTTTCCCAGAGTTCTGCAGCCCGCTGGAAGTCAGAAGGACTAACGAGTTCAACGCCATTGCGGGATCGGTTAAAGACGGCCCAGAGATCGATTAAACTCATGGTACCGCCCTCCCTATGTAAGATACCCTTCCGGTCATCCGTCAGGTACTCCGCCAGATTCCGCGAGAGCTCTGACAAGTACAGATTCTCCGCGCCAGATCCAAGCATGTCCTTGGTCGTTGACATTCCCATAGCAGCGGCAGACTCCGAGAGAACCACATTAGCTTGCGCGGAGCTTTCATCGCTTGCCATACCTGATTCTCTACCGAGAGTCTCCGCAAGTGAAACGATCTGTTTTGCGGATGCCATCAAGGCTTCGAGGTCCTCAAATGCATTTCCAATAACGACCTCATTATTCTTACGAGCCTCAAATCCCCGTCGCTCAAGACCCGCTATGCCAGCCAGTGACCGAGAGGGAGCTGAGACAGGGTTGCCCACAGTACCAGCCGTCGCTGTCAAGCTGGGAGACGATGTAGCTTGTGAAGGGGTTGGTACGGGCGGGGCATCGTAAAGGAGCCACTTCCTTTGGATCAATGCACTTTTTAATCGCTCATGGAACGATTTTTCGCCACCCCCGCGGAAGGACAGTTTCATGCTCTCCGTAGTTTCAGTGTTCTTGATGCGGTCTTGGTCGAAGAATGGAGCAGGGGACTCTGAACGACGCTCGCCATCATTGATTTTCAAAGGTTTCACAGCGGCTAGCGGGGCACCGCATATCTCACACTCCAGAAGAGAGGGATGGTTCATGAAAGTGCACCGAGGGCAAGCCACTGAAGAGCCAGCTTCAGAGAATGCCCGCGACTGACTTCCATTGACCCCAAGGGTCTCTGGCGCCGGTTGCGGCGGGCTCGCCGCCGCAGGCTCCCGGCTCGTTGCCGCGGATATTGCTGCCTTGAGAACCGTCGTGAAAGGAGGCTTTATTCCACATGCCAGACATGCAGGCAAATTCGTTGACGCGGTAGCCGTAGTAGGGTCGAAGTTCGACGGCACGGGGTTCGAAAAGGAACATATCGAGCAGATCCATGTCGCACTTATGGGCTGTGGAGACGGCGACTTCTGTGGTCGTAGCTGTGTAAGCGATGGATGTAACTTTGCCGGCTGTAAATTCGAAGCCTGCGGTATCGAAGGACTCGTGGTGTCTGTACTTGTCGGCCGGTCAAGCTTGTTCTTCGCCGGTTTGGGATGTAGGATGATCTTCGGAGATGATTTCAAGAAGCCCACCTGTGATGCGTTAGTCCAGAACAGATACAGCTAGCTTCATTTGATAGCACGTCCATGGCGTCTCGTACTTGATAGTCCGCTTTATCGATCTCCTTTAGATCTATCCCCACCGAGTACTTCCGTGGCTCGTCCGCAGCGACGTAACAGATCCGATGGGAGGTAAGGTAAGCATGACCGTTCTGGTAGTTGGGGATCTTGTATTTGCTATTGCGCAAACCAACCGAAGCCGTCAGTCACTACTACTGTCTATAGGTACAGCTACAGCGACGACTTACCCTTCATACAACCCCACCGCGTCCTGGACAAAGAGTAGAGTCTCATCGGGCAACAGCGAGGGACGCAGAGCGGTGGTCAGGTCCAGAGCCTTGAGAAACATCTAGGGAGTGCAGCCAGCATCCCTCGGCCATTGGACTAGGAAAGAAATCGCTATCGAGAAATAAAGAGCTGTTGTCACTTGTCCATCTTGTCTCGTCGATAGCCGTCTGCATGCGGGATGGACCTACGGGAGTCGGCAGAAACCACTACCGCAGCCCGAATTCTAAGCGAATTTTGTCTCTCCGTCTCCTTTGTTTCTTCAGCAGATGGACTCGACATCTTGAATCAACGGCAACCACCTTGACTACAACCGTGTTTCGATATCTCTTCATTCTCTTTATATCCTTGGCTTTTTTTTGGATTGTTGCCTTGTTCTTATTTGACATCCCCTTGACTGTGTGTACAGAATTAAGGGGTTTACCATTTGGAACATCCTCGTAGTGCTCTTCGCATCCCTATAAATTTCTCCGTCCTTTTCCTTTTTTCTCTCCTTCTCTTTTTTCATCTTTCTGCATATTCTTTAGAAACCGTTCTCAAGATGAGTGCTGGAATCCCACCGTGGCGCGCTACAGCGTCAGCAACGGCCACTGCCACTACCCCTTTCAACGGACATGGTAAGTCACAAGTCAACACCGCCCTTGGGGAAAACAGGATGCTAACCTACGGGGAAGCGACCCCTGCATATATCCCAGTCCAAGCTCGCCGTAGCCTTGCTCACACAACTAAACCAACCCTTACTCCTTCTCGACCGACGGCTTCGGAAGCTCCCCGGAAACGAGTAGAATGGCCCGCGCCTCTCCGTTCATATGTACAGCGAAGTTTCATACCAGAAAATCAGGTTGCGAGTGTCACCAGGCAAGAGTTGGAGGTCAAGTTGAAAACGGTCATCACGGAGGCCGCAGAGGGCGATAAGCTCGATGCGATCGATTGGGAGACCTTGCCGCTGCCGCAGGTCATGATTCAGAACGAGCGGAACAGGATCTTGGCCAACCCAAGTGTGTCGTCATTCAGCGAGGAATCCTCGAGAAAGAGGAAGTCCACCGAGTACACGCCTCGAGACACGGAGAATTTTGCTCCACCGTGGAGACAGACTAACCATGACAATAAGTTTGAAGATCGAGTGACTTACAGCCCCACAGACAAACGCCAACGCATAGATCATAAAAACAACACTAGTAAGTCCAAAGCTAATCTGGAGATGCGGAGGAGACGGTTTGAGGATCCTTTGTCGCGACATGGTTCGTCCCCGTCGTCGTCACGCGGCGAGTCGCCGGCGCCTAGCGCCCATCAAGGTCCGGTTGTGGGAAGATGCCAGGATCTGGAGAAGAAGTATTTCCGACTGACCTCTGCGCCGAATCCGGATACGGTGCGACCCCTTTCGGTCCTGCAAAAGACCCTGGACCTGTTGAAGAAGAAGTGGAAGAAGGACAACAACTATGGATACATCTGCGACCAATTCAAGTCACTGCGGCAGGACTTGACCGTGCAACATATCAGGAATGAGTTTACCGTGAATGTGTACGAGATCCATGCACGGATTGCTCTAGAGAAAGGAGATCTTGGTGAGTATAATCAGTGTCAGACTCAGTTGCGGGCGTTGTATACGCGACAACTGGGCGGACATCCGACTGAGTTCAAAGCGTATCGCGTTCTCTATTTCATCCATACGCGCAACTGGACGGCCATGAACGATGCGCTGGCCGATCTCTCGGCAGCTGATAAGCGGGACCCGGCGGTGAAGCATGCACTGAACGTTCGTTCAGCTCTGGCTCTTGGGAATTATCATCGATTTTTCCAGTTGTATTTGGATACCCCTAACATGGGAGCTTACCTGATGGACATGTTTGTGGACCGTGAGCGCCTGTCTGCGTTGGCGGCCATTTGTAAAGCGTGAGTCTCTTCTAACAATACCCCTTCTTTCATGGACTGGGCGGCTAACGAGGACAGATACAAACCGGATGTGAATATTCGCTTTATTACTGAAGAACTAGGGTTCGAGTCGGACGAGCAGAGCGCTCGCTTCATCCTGGAGCATACGGCAGAGGATCTGCTGCAGGAGAAAGACGGGGCCGTGAAGCTGCAGACGGGCGGCCGAGCTGGCCAGCTGTTTGAAGCGTCCAAGACGGAAGCGCATCGGGTGGTTGATATCAAAGGACAGATCTAGTTTTCTTTCCTTTTTACACTTCTTCCTCTCTTCCTCCTAGAGACTTGTTTACGATACAGGCATCGATACGAATTCCGTCGGGCGACGACGACGACGGGAGATAACATTTATACGCGGGCGTTGCTTTTCTATTATCTATTTATTTTTCGTGCGGGTTTGATGTGAGAGATTAGCATGTGAGGAATAGTGGGAATATTTAAGCAGAGTACAGAGTACAAATAGAAGGCTTTATCATAGCGTCCAAGTCCACAGCGGCAAATGGTGTTTCCCGAGTTCAGGACACGACAGCTGCATCCCCACAAACCCACACGGTAAAGCGGGTTTTGACTCTTCCGTTGGTCCCGCGGGCCCCAAAAGACAGACCCAGAGAGAGGGAGACCCGTCCCACATGGGTCGTTGACATGAGGAGAGCCACATATGTACGGGGTCCGTACTGTACATACGGAGTACCGAGTACATGTAGTAAATAATAGCGTCATTATAGGGATCGAGAACCAAACGAGGCTGCGTGATTCCGCTCAGCTGGGACCTGGCACACCTTGCAGGCCCTGTCGACAGGCTAGTTGCATGGTGTACGGACTATGTACTGTGCTATACAAGACCGCTAGCGGCCTTGCCGATGTTGGCTATTGGATTTTCAGCAGTACCATGCAACACAGCGAGCGGGGTTTTAAATAATAAGACTCGGGCATTATATTATTGCCCTTCTAGTAGTGAGACCCGGGCAAATAATTGAGGAAACTAATGCATAGAAGCTATATTGGAATGTGCCTTTTTGCAGTGGATATGCGGCCGAGTGTAAAAAGAAGAGGAAGTTTATAGATATTTAATAGCCATATTAAAGTTTTCAGTTCTATTCACTGCTTAGAGACATTGTCATCTTTTAATGTATCCTGAAGCACCTTTTTTATCTTTGAAGGATATCCTTCCTTTTCCCGCTGCCACCACTTGCCGCCAGGAAATAATACCACTTGTGAGAGCTTGATCAGCCAAGGGGTAAATGGCTTACAATAATCAGTGACAAACCTCCCCAATTCACCATTGATAGATACAAGCCCTGCCATTTTGAATGCCAAATCCCTAGTGCCATCATAGTTCCACTGTTCAAGCTCGTCAACAGGACCCTCTCTTGACCAGGCCCTGTGCAATGTGCACAAATCTAAAACCAAACCTGAAAAGAACTGACTCAATATCATCCATCACAAGTGCATATAACCCATGTCTTTACATTGCTCAAGAGTCAAGACCTCATAGTGTCACTGGAGGGGTTACAGGGCTTATGACTTCAACATACCTGAAATGAAACCAATCACCCCCTGTATCAGGGCCACGCGACGGCTCGCTTCGCGGATGTCTTTGCCAACATCCAATATGACGAGCCGTCGCTGCTCTCGGTTATGCACATCATAATCCTTGTGTATACCTTTGAGGGTTTCCTGGTGATAGTATCTGGCCACATTTTGAGCACCATACTCTGTCACATGCTTCAGAAGATCTCCTTCATGCTTTCATTGTGAATACTGCCAAGAATCCTTTACACGGATGGACATTAACTCGTCCCTCCCAGCAGGTGGTTGTTCGACCAACAATGCCAGATTGTTGCTTGATCAATCGAATCAGGTCAATCCACTCTTCGCTAGTATTTCTGGTGATAGTGATGAAGGAGCCATGTTTATCAGTCATGAATTTCCTTGGGGGATTTTGAACCCATTGTCGGCAGCCAGTCGAAGAACATGCTTGAATATATCGCGAAACCACGCAAGAACTCTAGGCTCGTCCGTTGTCTGTGGCCAACTGACCCATCCCATATTGTGGAGGAGAGGTTTGTTCGCCCTGCTTGCATGCCTCGAAAATTGTGATTGCCAAATCTGTTCTGGAAAAAGCTATGTAGAGGTCGATTTCGGGTGATCTAGTATCAAACTATTCTCAAGCCCGGCTTTGAGTGCATCATCAAGATATTTTCTGCCTTCTGATGTGCTATAAAGATTGCTGGTGCTATGGGAGCAAGGCGTCTGCTTATGCGGATCGAGTGCTGGCTGGCGGGCTGGTGAAGGGGTACGCTGCTCCACCTCCTGGACTTTCCGTTGGCGTTCAGCTTCTTCACGGGCATACTGCAGTTGCTGGCGAAGAGACTCAATAATTGAATTATCTGCCATGGAGACAAAAGTGTTACTACGTACAGAAAATTTTGGTGAGAAGTCGGGGAAGGGGTGCAGATTGGTCCACCGGGGCGACCTTGCCGAAGTAGTAAAGGACCATCGCCATCGCCCGTAATAATCGACAACGCATGGCATTTGTGCAGCCTTACAGAACAACCTGACATATTTATTTAGTTATTCCAAGCTACTTATTCCCGCCACCCGATCAGAGGGCAGGAAATTCTTCGTTTTTGGGGGTTTTTCGTCCAATCACAGTGGCAGGCTCAGTTCATTAATTGTCACTTATACAGGCAAAAGGAAGGGCAAGAAAGTTACAGCCACCCAAGGAAACAACACTAGGCACAAAATAGAGTCATTCAGATTTCAGTTCTTCTTCCATCTTCTTTATTTCAGGGGAGGTTTCTTTCTTCTCCTTCATCGTCGTCAGCTTTATATCTTCTACTTTTCTCCTCCATCTCTCTCCCATCTCTCTTGTCGGTCTATCTGCGTCTCTCTCTCTCTTTCGCTCCCTTGTCATTGTTTCATCGCTGTCTAGGAATGAAGGTATGTCTGTCTCTGTATCATCCACACCCACCCAGACGCACGCCCACACCCACTGCAAACTCAACTCTACGCATCGACTCGACTAGCAGATATAAAATTACGACTGACAAATTCCCAGGCAATCCGTCGTTCTCTCAAAGGGGATAAGGACCCTAAACCCCTTCACAACCACCAGCATCAACACCTGTCGTTGACGCCCAAATCGGCCATCGCGATTCTGCCTCCCAAGAAGGTGAGTTTTGCGGCTCTGTTGCCCCTTTTCCCCCACCACACACAATCCTCCATCCTCGACCACCTCCGAACAGTGTTCAATTTTCAATCACGCTTCCCACGCCTCTCACGCTCTCTTTTCGTTCTTTCTTTTATTGTTTTTGCGTCTTATTCGCTTCTCTTCTCTCACTTACTTTATTTTTCTCTTTATTTTTCTCTTTTTTTTTTTTTTTATTATTTATTTTTTTATTTATTTTTTTAATAATTTTATCTTCACAGGTTGTCAAAGCCCTCTACGATTACCAACCCGACTCCCAAAACCCTCAGGAACTGCCCTTCAGCAAGGGGGACTTTTTTCACGTCATCAGCAGGGAGGACGACCTCGACTGGTACGAAGCCTGCAACCCTCTCATCCCTAGTGCCAGGGGGTTGGTGCCAGTATCGTTTTTCGAGGTCATCGGCAAGAACGAAAGAGACAGCACCAACCGTGGTTCGTCATTAATCGATCTGCATCAACACCAGCATCACCATCTTCATTCTCCTTCTCATCCTCATCCTCACCTACCTGCTCAGAAGAAGGAGCCCCACGACTCGGGATTTTCTGATCGTCCGCTTGCTCCGTTGGTTTCGTCCGATTCTTCCGCCCAGTCACCCCATCATCACCATACGCCATCCGGGTCTGTGTCCTTCCCTCGCCTGTCAACAATGGGCAAAGGTTCGGGAGCCATGGTCTACGGTGTTGTACAATATGATTTCAAGGCTGAGCGACCGGATGAATTGGATGCCCGCGCTGGTGAGGCCATCATCGTCATCGCTCAGTCCAACCCTGAATGGTTCGTCGCCAAACCCATTGGTCGTCTTGGGGGTCCCGGTTTGATTCCCGTCTCGTTCCTCGAGTTGAAGGACATGCAGACCGGCCAGTCCGTGACCGACCCGCTCGATGCCGTTAGACGCGCCGGTGTACCCAAGGTCGAGGAGTGGAAGAAGATGACCGCAGAGTACAAAAACAGCAGTATTACCCTGGGCAAAATTGATTCCGCCAGCTTCGGCGGCGGCGGCGGCGGCGGCGGTAGTAGTAGCGGCGTTCCGTCCATGACAGGTAGCATGGACAAAATGTCCATCGGTGGCGGCCATACAAGTCAGAATGGCAATACTTATGTGAGTATGGCCTGTGAAGGTAATATTGATGAGGATGGACTGCTAATCATGGATATACAGGGGTACCATCATCGCAATGCCAGCAAAGGAACCTTGTCACACCACCATGTCTCGCATCCGTACCCGCAGAGTTACCAACCGCCGCCACTCATGGCTCCGGTCGCCGCGTCTATTCCGCGATACTGTTTCGACAACGATAAATACTGGTACATTATCGAAGCAAAGATGGAAGATGGTCGTTGCTGGGAGTTGCCGCGGTTTTATCATGACTTTTACGATTTCCAGATCGCCCTGTTGACCCAGTTCGAAGAGGAGGCCGGCAATCGCGGCAAGCCCCGGACGTTGCCATTCATGCCTGGGCCGGTCACCCATGTGACGGATGCCATTTCCAACGGGCGTCGGCAGAACCTGGACGAGTACATCAAAAAGCTACTGGCGATGCCTCCGCACATCTCCCGCTGCACGTTGGTCCGACAGCTATTCGCCCCGCGGGCTGGGGACTTTGAGATTGATCCGAGCGCGTTTGGCGAGGATGCGCGATACTCGGCTGGCTCTCATCAATCATCGGCACACGAGGCGTCGCTTACGGTTTCCCGTCAGTCGTCGCAGGTGCATCTCAGTGCCCAGCCGGAGCGTACTTCTCACCAACACCAGCGGAGTCAGCCATCGCTTTCGCAAAACATCGGGCCTCCGTCGATGAACCGACAGCCCAGTTCGCTCACCCAAGTGTCGACCACATCAAGCGGCGGGGCCTTGAAGGTCAAGGTGTTTTTCCAGGACGATCTGATCGCCATCCGTGTTCCCGGTGATATCAACCTGCAACAGCTCCAGGAGAAACTTAAGGATCGACTCAAGATTGGCGACGGGATCGTGGTGCAATACAAAGACGAACCCTCGGGCACCGTGGTCGATCTGGACGTCGACAGCGATCTGGAAACTGCTATCCAGCGCAACTCGAAACTGACACTGATTGTCGGACTTGCATAAGTATTTCTTTTTTTCTCTTTCTCGCGATATTTTCGACATCTGTGATAGATTTATTTTGACTCCTTCATCTCACACATTACGGCGGCCGTGGTGTCCGGTGTTTTGATTCTTAACGTTCTTTGGTCGTTGGTTTCCTGCTGTTGGCGATGCCTGAGCGATTTGTCTCTTTTTTCTTTCTCTCCTTTCTGCTGAAGTCAACATTGATGGTTGATGGATGATGTCCGAAATGGTTATGCGATATGTATTCCTCTCCTTACGCTTTCATTTGTCTTTTTGTTTTTTCAGGTTGTTGGTCATGTTCCTCTTTTGACTTGGATTCATACCCGTGTGGCGTGCTGTGCTTCGGCCATTGTACATAAAACATTTCTTTTTTCCTCTTTTTTTTTACTTGTACCTGATGGATCTGATGGATCTTAATATCAAAATTCTCTGATAATGCCTCTTTTTTGCTGATTGTGCTGGACTAGTCTAATGACGGTAGTACTAGTAATGTCTTTGTTTGTCGACCTTGCATCTATAAACGCCGCCATAGTTGACAACTCTACGGAGTATTACACCTCCCAATATCCTACGCCATGCTCAAAGCTAACAGCCTCTACATAATCCTCTTCATCCGCGACGACCCCTAAGGACTTTCCGCAGTGGCAACAGGGCCAACAACAACAGTAGTGGCCGCTTCGGCATACAATACCACATCAAACAAGTCGGCACAAGCGGTAAAACCTAGATCCCAGCCGCACACAACGACGGCGGGAACCTCGGTCCTGAAAGCGTTTCTGTTGGTGGGGTTGTATCGGATTGCGGGATTGCCTCCTCCTCCTCCTCTTTCCCCTCACCAGAACCAGGGTAACCAGGCTCAGACTCAGGTTGAAACATCCCTCGACCATAGGATTAGGATGTACGATACGACCATCGGCTGAATGGGTTCTCGGATGTGATCACATGTCGGGTTTGGTTATTTTGGGTGCTTGGGGAGTTGAAGCGGGTTACTGCAGTGGAAGGGCGTGGAGGTGCTGGGAGGATGCTGTTCCAATGCGAGGACCTAGGGATGGAGGTCATGGATTGGGGTAATTGACATGCTGCTGGGGCTGCGAGGAATGAGCAGCCTAGGCCTGTGGGGGTGTCGGGGCTGTATGGGTTGACTTGACTCCTTGAGTGATGTTCTGCCTATATAGGGTTATACTGTTGTGATGGCCCCTGAAATGGAGTTATCAAGAGGAAGAATGAGATGATAACTGGTATGTCATTTGTATAAGCAGACCAATGATACAGAATTGCAAGCGATTACTATACACCAATCCAAGAAACCAGATATAGACAAAAAGATAACATGACAGATGAAAAAATGACTATACGATGAACCACCCATTCTCCATTCAATACACTTGCACAGATCCAACGGCTAGTTCAGCAATGGCTGACGCTCCCGATCAGTCTCGGGCTCCACGACACGCCGGAAGAGCGAGTCCCGACCAGCATACTTGGTGCTGGAGAGATAGATCGACTCGAGGAGAAAAACGGCGAAAATAACAACGGCAAAGATCCACTGCAGGGCAATTACCTTGATGGCGATTTGTTTGATAGCCAGTGCTAAATGGCCAAGTCAGCCAAGTTGTGATAAACTAAGTTATAGTTGAATGAAATGGGGACGAAGAACGGGGACTCACAAAGCGTCAACCAACTCAAGCAATACCCCAGTATATAATCCTGCGTGGAGACAATATGTCCAGACCCGACGGCGAAGATCACCCAAATGAAAACATTCGCGACAATCCTTGCCGGCAGCTTATTACTATTCACCGCGACGGCTCCATTCCAGAAGAGAGCCAGCAGAGCCCAGGCATACGGGCCAGCGACGGCGGGGAGATGCACAAAGGCGGGGAGCCGGCGATGGCGCCAGTACACGGCGTGCTGGTTGATAAAGCTCGCGATGAGCAGGACCTCGGCGGCCCAGAAGTGGTTGCGCGTCCAGAGGAGGATCCAGATGAAGATGAAGAGGTTGTTGAGCATGAAGTGCGTGGCTACATTGGCGGCGGCTGTGACTAGGACTGTATTGGCGGTAAATAGGTGCCACACGTAGCTGAGTTGGGAGAGGAGGAGAAGGATCCTATTCTCTTCAGTTAGATGTACATATACATCGATTTTCCATGACGACAGACACAGAGGTGGGGGGAAGAAAAAAAATACCAGTATATTCCCGTCAATGTCACATTCTGGCTAAATGGCGTGGTATGCTTGTTGGCTTGCTTGAAGATGCGATGGCCATGCTTGACATCGTCCGGCGAGTGGAGGGTATGATAGATTCCCACGATCACCACCAGAGCCCATGACACAGGGACCAGAACACGATATGAGGTCAGGGCAGAGGCCGGGTGGGATTCGTGACGGCCAAAGGGGTTATCTAGATAAGGACGTTAGTATCTGTGGGCGAGAAAGGTGGGATGCACTGTATGACCTACAGGCAGCCATTTTTGTTTTAAAGTACTTGTATAATACTCCGGGGTAGATGCAGATGAAAGATCAAGGGATGTCTTCGGTATAAGAACCAGCTGAACGTGCAGAGTCGATGATGCAACCGTGCGATGACGTAGCGGTATACATGCGTACCGTTGTAGAGTACACAGTGCCGCAAGGAGACAGACTAGTATGACGAAGAGCTCGACTAACGAAGCGGGATCCTTCCGGAGATGCGAGCAGACGCCTATACCGGCGATAAATCGTAGGACCTTGTGAGAACAGGCTAAAGGGCCAGTTTGGGAGGTGTCTCCCCTTGTCAGTGCTGGCCCGAGCAATTAGGGCATGATGCCTTTACTCTACACAGTTTGGCCCTGCCGTCATAACCTGCTGACCGTTGAATAATTATCCGATCAAGAAAATACCCTTCATTGCCCCACCAAACCAAACTTCAGCTCAGGCTTTTTCTATGCTCCCTCTAGGATTAAGGGAAGGCAAAGCGGCATGCCAGATTGGGGTCTGCGACATCGCATTTTCTTAGAGCATGAATTTATGCGCTGATATTCGAATGCTTCTTAACCCTGCACCTCCAACCCTGGATCAAGAAATGTATCAGCATACTAAAGCTATTGACGCAGTCTGAAAACATGAAGCGGGTTGTAATGCGTGGCGATGTCTGAAAGCCCTCAGAATAACATACATAGATCTATATCCCGATGGTTAACAGATATAACCAAGGCTCTCAATCCAGCCCACCTTTTGTGATGTTCTCCACCACAAGACCTCCTCATGACAACAAAAGCCACGGATGGACAGCCCTCTTCCTACATCAAATTACCTGACGAGGATAGACTATGATAGTCCCATACAGGCTAACAAGGAAAATGTTAAACAGTCCAGACTAGACATACCTCACCTCATACTTTGAGAGCCAATCCGATATTTGATCCTGAACGGAGCTACAGCATCCCCTCCATAATCACTCCGGCTGCAGACGATACCCAGGCCCGACCATGCATTATTTACTGGAATCCCTAGGCAGCGCTCTCATCCAGCATGCTCACCAGAGGCTTCGGCCCAAGAGGCTATTTAGGTCTATTAGCCTACCACCTCTGAATACACAGACTCATATCCGTTGACTGATGTGACATTTAGCAGGCGGCTGAAAAGGGCTACTTCAGCGGCCATTTTAGGTGACTCTAACCAAGACCTGTCTTGGCATCGTGTGTATGTATTCCCGCGGCAACAGGCTTTCCCTCCATGCAGGGCCACACTAGTTTCAAATGTTTGTTACTCTTTGTTCAACAGCACCCACCAAGACACTCTCACTGCAGTCATCAGTGAAGGGGACTTTGGCCATGATGTTCTCTCCAGTTCAAGTCCCATTGTGCCGGCTGTGTCCTTCCCTGCTTCCATCCTTCCTCCCACCAGCATCTCTTGCTGCACCTCCTGTCCTGTTGAAGCCTGTAATGGCATGAACCACCTACTATATAAGTGAGCGCAGTATTAAGCCTATAGGCTTAGTATCCTAGTCTTTTGCTTTTGACGCAGTGGTTTACCTATTTGAATGCACCTAAATAATCATGGTTGTGACAAAGTCTGTCCTTGACTCCTTGTACAAAAAACCACTGTTCTCCTCACCTTCTTTATCTCTTACTCCTGGCTTTCCTTTGTTTATCAGTTCCCCTGGACTGGAAACACTTTGGGAAGGCAGTATATCCAAAAAGACCGTTGGACCCGCCTGCCAACTGCCATGGAAAAGCAGACGCTGATCGACGGATTGAAAGACTTCGATGCACTTTTTGATTTTGAAACCAAACGCTGCCATCCATGACGGCGATGTACTCTCTCATGTCCGTGTGGTCAGCCCATACCTGCAAGCCAACGATTGAGATTTGCAAAAGATATGGATAGGATGGGGTTGTCACTATGGCATTTAAATGAAAGTCACTCACTCCAAAACCCCCACAGCACTGGCAGAAACCATTGAAACCTCAAATGTGCTTGCCTTGATTGGAGATCTCAACAACTGGCAAGAACCCCTAGAAAAGGAGCGCAAGCGAATGATGGAAAACCTTGGAGAGAGTATTCTCTGAAATTGGTTGGATAATGGGTCCTGGGACGAACAGGAGTTTGGTCTTCTATGAGAAATGTGTCATGGGTAGTGCCTGCATGGATCCTGGGCTTTTGAATCACTGTTATTCCTGTCATGGGTGGTTGTATGTTTTGGGACTTGGTCAGCTAGCACCCTCAAAGTGTATCTCAGGCCAATGACCAGTGACCAAGCACCCTGCTTCAAGATAAAACCTGACCGATAGACTTCGTCTTCAAAACCAACAATCAGTTCTTGTACCTCGTACCTGCCTTCCTATCGCCTGCTCAATCAACTATATCTCCTCTTCCCCTATTAGTTAGTTCTACGTAGTAGAACCTGGCAACCCTAATCCTCGCACCTAGAGACATTGTTGTTTTTAGCACGCTACTCTACCTTACGAGACGGTCTTCACACTGATTCGAGCATATGTTATCTGTGATGGAACAATTCAGATGAGATTGAAACCCAACTACTGTCTAGATATCGCGGCACAGGAAACCAAAAAAGCAGGCAGGCAGGAAACAAAAGGGAAACAAAAACAAAAAAGGAGACAAAATGATTTGATATGGCATAGAAAAGGATGAATGATGCTCAACACGCCATACTCCAAAAACAACTTCTAATAACAGTTCGCGAACAACCCACTCCACTTAAGCGCAATTAGCACCTAAAGTCGCTCAGACTGGAAATAGAGTCAGAGCCACTGTCACATTTGTTGTCCCTGTTGCATTCTCCACAGCCCACGGACAAACAGTCCGAGTTGATTTCTTCACCAGTAGGATCGTTTTGAGAAAAATCACAGTCAACATCCAGGCACCAGTCCCGCTTTACGAGCACATTGTTCTATATCGAGAAAACAGTCAGTAAGTGTTGGTGTGCAGGATTTGGGCAGTAGGCAATACCGGGTCATAGTCGACAGACGTGGTGGGCACTTCAGACTCTGTAGTAGCCGGGATGGCAACCGCAGTCACGGCGGTGATGAAGTAAAGGATGTTGATGAGTTGCATTTCTAGGAATGGAAAGCGTGAGGTACGATATAGAAGATAGTGTTTGAGCTGAGGCTTGAAGATTGATGATAGTAGAGATCGTTTTGTTTCTTGATGGGATACTGATGATGGTGTTTGAGATACTGGGGGAAATGAGCACCAATTTATAGCTTTTCCATCTCTTATCAAGTTCTGCCTTCTACATATAATTAGATAGAAAAGACAGAGGCTGTATGCCTCGTCGGTAGTCCATGGTGTATTCTGTCCTGGGGGCAAGAAGCCTGACCGGGCCAAAACGGCAAGCCGAAGGATCCCGTTCGGGCCAAGAATATACTGAAGATGCACATCATATCTCAGTGAGGAGTCGCGGAGATGGTGAATGGATGTCGTCGAGGATGAAAGAAACGGATATGTTTGGTTCATCTCGTGAGGCTCGTCGGCCCCTGAGATCTGCTGAGCATAGCCCAGCGCGGCCCATCTGGCCACTGGCCCCCGCCCCCACCACTTCCATCCTCCGTTAGCTCTTTAACAAGACGCATACTTATACTTGCACAGTGCTCTATTTGTCATGTTGAAAGTTTACTTCCTGAGCTTAAGCTTTGAGATATTTTAAGAAACAGAACATGCGCCTTCTCCTCAGCGAAGCCCTTACGGAGACAGAGGGCGAGCTTCTGTCTAGCTGGGAAGTCACCCCCAAAGCAATTGTATTTGCCCTGACCCGGTCCCTTCAAGCAAGGAACTGGGAGGGCGAGCAGCTCTGGACAGTCGATATAGAGCGATGCTGCCCGGGAGGACTATCAGTAGCGGATGAATCAGTCTTCATCTGGAACTCTGGAGCTATACAGGAATTTGATCTTGTTTCAGGGTAAATAAATATATAGTATCATTCTACAGTGTCCCTGCCGCTAATATTCCGTTCCAGTCGTCTTACCCACACCTATGCGTCCCCCAATGCTCACATCACAGGGATCTTCACTATGCATGATCCTGATGGTTCTTTACATGTTATCTCAAGCTCCTTGGGTGGTACCATTCAAGTCTGGGATCATGCCTCAAAATCCCTCCTCTTCTATCTGGACACACCACATCGCGTAGTTGTTGCCTTTGAAGCAACACAAAATATTGCAAGAACTATTGGAGGACCATCAATTGTGCATTGGGACTTATCAACTGGCAAACAATTGCAAGTTTTCACTCTCGAAGGTATAAGCATGCTTGTCTCAGCCTCCATTGGCAATGATCTTGTTGCTGCTGGTGGTAGCAGTCGCTTCATCTGGGTGTTTAACTGGAAGACCAGGTAAGTATACTTACTTTTTTATGAAGAAATACTGACTGTCTATAGCCAAGTCATCACCACCCTAGATATAAAAGCCCGTGTCTTAAATGGACTAACACTATACTCCCCTGATATCCTCCTGTCAACCGATACAAGTGGCTACCTATCCTTATGGTGCCTGAGGACATACACACGCATCCGCCGCCTTCGAATCCACGACCACTCCTTCTTAACCTACACCATCGCCGGCAATACATTCTTCTCTGGGGGTAAAGAAGGCGGCGGTCCCAAAAACGCGTGTGGACTAGGGTGTAGTCTGAAATCGTGTGATTTAGGGAAATTACTGGATGGCAAGGAGGAGAAGAAGGAGGAGGAGGAAGAGGAGGGGGATGTTGAAGTTGTTGAACATGGGAGTCCATCTTCCACTCTGTGGAAGGTGTGGGCGCAGGCGGATAAGTTGGCTGTGTGTCTTATGAGGAGAGGGAAACCGTCTCTTGAGATTTGGGGCCTCGGGGCGCAGGATTGATTATCTTTTTTGATCTTTTACATAGCAATGCAAAGAAGATGAGATTAACCAGTCAGTCAGTTCTAAAGGAGGCTGAACATATCCCAGTCTCATGGTCCACCAAAATAGCGCACTTCACTTGGAATAACAGGCACGCAAGCATGTTACTCTGAAGACTGTAGATGTCATAGGGTAAAGTAGCGTGCTAAGAACGATGACGTCTCTAGGTGCGAGGTTTAGGGTGCGAGATCATACTAGTAGGACTAACTAAGAGGAATTTAGTTTCTACGGACTATACGCAGATCAGCTGGTGAGGAAACTTGATAAGGTCCTCCCCCCAAGACCTGAAGATCCTGCCATGCCCTGATAACCCAGGCGAAGAGCTTATCAAGTTTATGAATATTCTACTAAAGCCATACAGTTCCTAGACTCTTTCCAAGGAGGAAGATACTCGCAGAAGGAAGGGCGACTAGCTCTCTTATCAACAGCGGGTCAATTAGGGCTCCAATCTGCGTACTACTACTTATATAGCAAACTAGCGTCAGTCTCTTCTAAGTGAATAAAACAATCATCTTCACATCCAGTTTCTCCACAGTGGCATGTCTTTCAGCCAGCCTCCAAATCAAAGACCCCATTCAGATTCTTGTCATCCCCAACAAATTTTAATGTATACTCATAAGTGTTTTCTGGCTCCTGCCCATCCATATAACTGATATGACATGGGTTCGCCTGATGATTTCTTGTTTCAGTTTCTCCAAATATTTTACCATCTGCATGTCCTAAACCAAGCCTTCAACAATCTCAAAGCCAGCCACATATAACAGAGCAGGGCATTCACTCCAGGACTGGCACTTGCAGCCACACATAGTTTAAGCTTGGGTTCAGGTCCAGGTTCAAACTCCAAAATCTCATGAAACAGGGAGGGGCCAGCCAATGCAAGATGCTGACTGAACAAGTTTAAACTGTTTTTTAACTTGATAGTGCACTGGTTTTGCCGCCTTCACAAACAGGAGTATCTCCAATATCAGACTGGATTTCTTTAAGCAGCTTTTGAAGTTCTTTGAGAGAGACCGTGAGATAGCTTAGGGGTCATTGAAACAGTGGTCCTTGATCAGGAAGCAGGTTGAATCTAAAGCCAACATCGAACAGGGCAGAATATATTTCATAAATCCTATCACTCCTGTTGGGGATAGTATCTATAGCCTTCTCCGCCCATTGGTATCGATTCCAGAGGATGCAAATTTCTCCACTGGGCACAGGAAGTCTAAATTTGCTGATCATGAAATCAGTAAGCAAACCTATCTCCCATCTAAACCTGACTGTTGCCACAAGCTCCAGTGCTTCTTGCTCAAACTCATCAAAATCATAGTAACCCCTCAGATTACCAACCCAAGGCCACATTCAGCGCCATCTCCCAATCACCAGGACTAGTGTGTCACGAACGAGTAGAGTACTCGTGGAGTCCGAGTTGAATCGGAGTTGAGAACCTGGACTCGGCTCGACTCGTATGACACACTAGCCAGGACACATCTGGTGAAACAGACAAGCCATTTTTGCTGTTCACCCTTGGGATGTATGTTTTGTTATCAGGTCAGCTGTTCTATCATCATCAGCACCAGCAGTTTGGTGGCGGTACTTAAGCTGGGGATAGAATCTGAATCGGACAGTTCAGGGGGTTTAAAAACCCTTGTCTGTTCCAACCCAGTATATGGAATGGAGCGGAGCTTCTTCCACCTCTTCTCAACTCCATAAGGGGAATTCCACTGCAACCACACCATGACCACTTCCATTGTTCATCAGCAGCGCTGAATGAAAGCCCCTGGTATTCATAGAGTCAAGTAACGCAGTCTCCACACATATCTCATAGAACTCGACAGAATGAATTATAAGTTATGATTTGATCATCTCCACCCAGAGAGCCGGTTGTATCCTCAATTAGAGGGTTAGTTGCACTGTTTAAAGCCTCGACATCAGCTTCGTAGGGCGAGGATGCAGCAACGGCTTTGCGCGTTGTATTTGATTCTATGTCGGATGCGGCGATCTGAGTCTGAGTGATCAGGGTGTGCTCCCGAATCGCTTCGGGATTACTCCAGGATCGCTCCGGACACGCACTGCCCTGGGCTGCTCAGGGAGTCTAAGACGGTGTGAAGTCGGACCGAAAATGGAAAGAGAAGGTCTCGAGGCTTCCGCAGAAATGTAGTACATAAGGAATTCATGAAGGCTATAAGCTAGAACCATAAATCTTTCAATGCAGCTCAACTGAGAACGTGGGATTAATGAAGTAAACACTGTGCGCGGGAATGGGAATTGAATTTGGCAATGGAGAATTGGCGAATGACGTCTGCCATGGCGAAGTAGTGCTGGCCTCGTGGTGAAGCTGAAAAGGTACGATGTTGAAATTGCCCAAACAGGAAACCGCGACACAGACAACAGACAACAGCAAAAACCAAACCAGGCCAGCCCAAGGAAGGATAACCGATGGAAATATCAAGCTCGCGAGAGGTAACACATTCATCTAAAGCCATGATTGGTTTCAACAGACCGAGATATCTCGGTCCACAAGCCTGGAGCTGTCAGAGTTTAAAAATCCCCACCGGACATTCAGATCCTACTTTCAGCGCCGAATCCCGAGCACACAGTATATTTCGACATCATGGACAGCGTCCTGCTGCAAGTGCAATCCATCTGGGCCCAGAAGATCGTGGCTTCCCATTCCCCCCAAACTATCGAATTTGCCGGGACACTGTTGGTCCAATTGACCACCTTTTGGCTGCCATCGCTGGTGTATCTGGGTCTCGGTGCCCTATGTCCATCCTTCTCCCAGCGCCACAAGATCCAACCAGCTCCGAAACAGCCGCGGCGCAAGGACATCTGGCGCTGTGTGTCGGTGGTTGTGCAGAACCAGATCCTCTCGACCGGCCTGCATCTGCTTTTGATCACGGCGGTCAAGCACGCCGGACAACGATCGTCCTATCGCATCCAGCCATCGCTGCCCTCCCTGACCGAGGTCATCCGGGACTTCATCCTGAGTCTCTTGATGCGCGAAATCCTGTTCTATTACAGCCACCGTCTACTGCACTCGCCGTACTTCTACGCGCGTATCCACAAGAGGCACCACCGGTTCACGGCACCCATTGCCCTGGCAGCGCAATTCGCCCATCCCATCGAGCAGATCTTCGCCAACGTCCTGCCCATCACCTTACCGCCGCAGCTCCTGCAGAGCCACGTCCTCACCTTTTGGCTGTTCCTGGGGTATGAGTTGTTCAGCACGGCGACAGTGCATAGCGGATATGATTTCTTTCGCAATCAGGCCAAGATGCATGACCTGCACCATGAAAAGTTCAATCTGAACTACGGATCGATGGGTGTACTGGATTGGCTGCATGGCACAAACCAATTAAAATGGCGACAAGATTAAAATAGTTACAAAGTACTACTATATATGTCATCTTTCATGTAGATTAGAATGAAGGACTTTGAGTAGTGGATCCGACTCATGCAACTGCAGGGATGCCGCACACTGAGACATGCTAAATATATCTATTCTGTGTACTCCATGCCTCCATTCTGTAGCCCTTTATTCATGCCCTGTTCATGCCTGTCCACGCCTGTGTGTACTTTATTCGCGGATCCATTCTCTACTGACGCTCTGCCCTATACCCTATTACCCATTCTCGCCTTCCGCAAGCGGCATGACTAGGTGGGCCACCGGCCCTTCCCAAAAAGGAAGCCAAGATCTAGATCAAGCCCAGAAAAGGAAACGAGCCGCAGGGACTTGTAACGTACCGTAATCGTCCCTACAGGGGCACAAGGGGTCTTTACAGTATCCATACATCTGTGACGTGGGCCTTTCTTGGCGATTCCCGCAATTGGCCGCTAAATTTTATGACTGGCTGGATAGCTCCAATGTCTTTGAATAACCTCCAATAATATTCCATGTAGCCCGCTTTGACGGCGATCTGGCCCACCCGGTCGCACACTTGTGACCGCCCGGTATTGTTTATGTAAGGCCTGTATTATCCCTGTGTCCCTTTCTTTGGCTTCATTCTTTCCCTTTTCTCTTAATCTTCTTCTTCTTCTTCAACTCTCGTTCCCCCGTCATTCGTTCTTTCTTTTACTTCAATTTCTCTCGCTTTCTTAATCTATTAACTCTCTCACTGCTTTTCTTCGTCTCGCCATTCTTTTCGGGACGTCGCGACTATGAAAGGCTCAACTATCGCTACCTCCTTGGCCCTGGGCGTCTCGTCCGTCCTGGCAGCTCCGTCGTCGTCTTCCTCGAATATTAAGGCCCGGAGTGACGTGACCCCTATCAGCGTCAAGGGTAACGCTTTCTTCAAGGGCGATGACCGTTTCTACATCCGTGGTGTCGACTACCAGCCCGGTGGTTCTGGTGACCTGGCTGACCCCATCGCCGACGCCGATGGCTGCAAGCGTGACATCGAGAAGTTCAAGACCCTGGGTCTGAACACGGTGCGTGTGTATTCGGTGGACAACTCCGCGGACCACGATGAGTGTATGAACGCTCTGGCGGATGCAGGCATCTACCTGGTCCTGGATGTCAACACCCCCAAGTACTCGCTTAACCGCAAAGACCCCAAGTCATCCTACAATGATGTCTACCTCCAGTACGTCTTTTCTACCGTCGAAATGTTCGCCAAGTACGAGAACACCCTCGCTTTCTTCTCCGGTAACGAGGTCGTCAATGATGGTCCCTCGTCCAAGACCGCCCCCTATGTCAAGGCCGTAACTCGTGACATTCGTCAGTTCCTGCGTGAGCGGAACCTTCGTACCGTCCCTGTCGGTTACTCTGCTGTATGTCTTCCCTCCCATCCCCTCACTCCGTGCTTTACATGATGCTAATGATACAGGCCGACATCGACACCAACCGCTTGCAAATGGCTCAGTACATGAACTGCGGTACTGACGACGAGCGTAGCGATTTCTTCGCGTTCAACGACTACTCCTGGTGTGATCCCTCGTCCTTCACCACCTCTGGCTGGGACCAGAAGGTCAAGATGTTCACCGGCTACGGTCTCCCTCTCTTCCTGTCCGAGTACGGTTGCAACACCAACAAGCGTCAGTTCCAGGAAGTCGGCTCTCTCTACTCCTCCAAGATGACGGGTGTCTACTCTGGTGGTCTCGTCTACGAGTACTCCCAGGAGGCTAGCAACTACGGTCTGGTCAAGGTCTCCGGCAACAACGTCAACGAACTGGGCGACTTCGATGCCCTCAAGACCGCCTTTCAGAAGACTGCCAACCCCGAAGGTGACGGTGGCTACAACAAGACTGGTGGTGCCAACGGCTGCCCCAAGAAAGAGAGCCCCGCCTGGGACGTTGATAACGATGCTCTGCCCGCCATGCCCAAGCCAGCTCAGAAGTACCTCAAGGATGGTGCTGGCAAGGGTGTGGGTTTCTCTGGCTCTGGTAGCCAGTCCAAGGGTACCTCGTCCACCGGTACTGCTGAGCCTGGCTCGGCCTCCGTCACCGGCAGTGACTACACCAGCAGCGGCAGCGGTGGCGACAGCAGCTCGTCGTCCACCTCGTCCGCCGGCGCGGCCCCTGGCTTGCACATCCCTGGCCTGAGCTTGGCTCCTGTTGTTGTTGGCGCGGTGACTGTCATGTCGACTCTGTTCGGTGCCGGTCTGGTTCTTGTTTAGACTTTTTTTTTTCTTTTTCTTTTTCCCCACTTTCGTTTTCTTTCAATTCCTCTCCTCGTTTCTTTCGGTAATGGGACACCTGTCCGTGGCGTTGACTGGGAGCATACTCATACCATACCACTAAAGGACAAGGATGTACAGTTCTTCATTGAGATTGGTGCAAGCCGTTTAGTGTTACACTAGTAATCAACTTTCAATTGACGTGGTTTATGATATCAACTTGACTGCAGCACATATCACGTGCTCCCATCCGTATATATTCCGTAGGTTTTCTGCCTTTTTAACCCATCTTGTCTCTCATCTGCGCCTTTTTCCACCCTACGAATCCTTTTTAGATTTATTAACCTGTCTGTGTAACACGGCTGTCAGCAACCGCTCCTTTAGGATCTAGACTAACATTAAAGTACGCTAACTCGCATCTATCAGGGCACCGTACAGGATTGCAAGGTGGCCTTGATCTTTTTTGGAACCTAATTGGATGTCCACCGTCAGACACGCGCCCAATTACTCCAAGTTGACAATGTCTCCATGTGCTCCACGTACTCGCACATCATCGTGCGCTTTTTCCAATGATATCGAGAAGTTACCAGCCAATTCTCCTTACTGCTACACACGTACGACACTCGATACACTACCCTTGTCCAACATAACCATCTCACATGATTTCAGACCGAGACGGAGGCCGCGTTTACTATCAAGTCTGCTGAAGATTACGTACGATCGTCTCGACACACTCGAGAGACGAAATCTGGGACACTTTCCAGGGATATTCTCGAGATACTATAGGCGTCTACTACAAATCGAGCTCCACAGACCTGTCGTGAAACTCAATTATGAAGGGAGATTTTTAGGGTTGACGATGGTGAACTCTTACATCTACACCTAACAATTACTTCCGATCTACATTTCACAGAAAGCAAGGATCCAAAGTGGGTTTCGTTGTTGTTATTGCAAAAAGAATTGCCCCTCTATGGAAGGGGAAGTGCTTCTTGCTACAACATGGTGAGAAATGATTTTCTTCTTGTTTCTTAGGGTCATGACTGATAAACGTGCAGTAACGGATTGTGCGTCTGTAAGCTCTCAGGGACATAAAGTGTCAGAGCTTGCAGCTATTTTGGACAAAATGAACATAGTCCCTCTCTGTGGAGCCCTGTGTAGCGGCAGAGCATGTCTCTCCCAACTTCTAACGGAATACTGCAGAGACAAAGAAAGGAAAGTTTTTTGATCACACTGTGGGAAGATCTTAACATCAGTGACCCTTAGGGAAGCCCTTCCGAACTTCTTGAATCATGGGATGAAGAGCCAGAAACAACTTTATTGGAATTAGAAAATGACCTAGTCTGGCTTCTGAAACTAGGAGTTATGATCTTCATGGATGCTGCCCTCACCCTTCCACGAAAAGCGATCCCTTGCGAGCTCCTATTGTTATTATGCGATGACCAGCTCAGATTCATTGAATGGATCCCCGGTTTCGTTGTCTGGAATGATATTGTATGTGGTGGTCATTCCCAATGTCTACCCTGTCCCATCACAGCAAATCATAGCCACTGTGTCAGGCTGTCGCTACATCACATTCATTAATGACACCAAATCCGTTCTATCAGTCGAAGGCCCCCAAGTGCCTATGGACAGAATGCTGTCATATCCACCGTGGCCAGGAATATATTAATATCTGTCCAATGGGGTTCAAAACTCCACTACATACATCCAGCGCTAAGCCTACAATTTGTTCCGCAACATGCGCACATTCCGTAGAATATACGTGGACAACTTCGTCATCTTTTCCAAAACCGTCAACAAGCATCTCCATGAAACCAAAGCTGTCTTAGCACGCTGTTAAGGCCTCAATATTGCTCTCAACTCTCAGAAAGCCTACGTTGGCTTCCCTCTGTCCACCTGCTCAGCCAAAAGGTTTCCTCCCTTGAAATGACAGGCTTTGAAGAGCCCTTGGAAGCACTGGCCAAACTCTAATTTCCAGAGGCTCTTACCGAATCTGACACATACCTGAGCATGACAGGCTATCTCCACAGCTAAATTCCGCGGTATTCAGCAAAAGCGCACACTCTTCAAGACAAGAAGGTATTCTTGATGACCCCAGAAACTAAGAAAGGCAGAGCCCGTTCATTTACAGACAATTTGATAGACATTTCTGAGCCTACAGAGTGAGATCCCAATGAGATGGCCGAGGATTTACTGCTCTTGAACTATCCGATAATAAACATTGCTCTGAGGAAGCATCCGAATAATAAAGTTGCTCATTGTTGTTAAAATGAAATTATTCAAATGCCAAAACTCCAAAGAGAATAATTGGCCAAGATTAACAACGGCACAGCTATATGTATGTACGAGACCCATTCCTAGGCTTAAACGCCAAAGCCCTATCTCATCTGCCTCGACGGACAGGTCTGCCCCACCAGTGGGCAGGATATGCGAACATAATCGTCCTGGCAGATTTGAATTGGGGAAAGAAGGTATACTAACCCAGTCTCAGCCAGGGTTAGGTACCGGAGTGGACAAGGCATCCGACAATGACACCCAGATACCAAGCTCGAGACATATATGTCCTTGCAGCCTGAGGAGCTTCCGGGACAGCATTTGTGACGCTTATTTAAAAGTTGAAGTGGCTGATGGCCTGCACTATAGCAAAGGATCACTGGTGTAATGCGTGAGGGTACACTGACTTCAACTTCAGCTCTTTGGATGTTCCTAGATGGTATGTCAGAAGCTGAAGTGAACCATTCCCGCTGACCAGCGCTTCATGGTTAATTAATTCAATAGCGGAGCCCTCAATATACCCTTGTCTGATAGCTGTCTCACACAGACAACTCTTAGCCTCGCTTGTTGCGCGCATTCAGCAGCATCTCGGCAAACAGCCAAGGATTAGGACTGTGTTACGGAGCAGCGCTTCATGTTTATAGGGCTGATAGTCTCCTTCTACATGGGACTCAGGGATTTCCTTGTATACTAGCTGAGGGCTCTCTGGCCTGGAGTGTGCTCGGTCAGTGGATGGATGTCCACTGTTAATCTTCTTGAACCCGGGGTAGATCCTGCAATACGCCCTAAATCATAGTTCGGCAGCGGTATAAGTACTGCAAGCCTCATGATTGACATATTAACATCCATTCCCTATCATTCTTGTTTCTCGTTCTGTTTATTCCAAAAGCTGCAGGCCAGCCCTTCCATTCCTTCCCCCTTTCTTTCCTTTCCAGCCTCTCATTTCTCATCATCAACGCCAACGCGCGTCTCTTCCCCTGGTTAGCCCTAACCGGCGTAACCATCGCCACCAGCAATTCCTTCCCCTACACGGACTCGACGACAAGCATCGACTTCCACCGCTGGTGCGATGAGCACAAGGGCCTCTGCTTCGGCATCTCCCTGCCCGAAACAGTCGACAGGGATTTCATCGGACAACTGACCGTCCCGCTGACCGACGGCGAGGGCTGGAGCGGGGTCAGTTCATCGGGATCAATGATCCCGTCTTTGTTAATCGCCGCATGGCTGAACGGGAACAGTGGGATGGGCAGTTTGTGTAAGACAACCTCCTACACAGATCCGCAGGAATACACTGATGCGAGTATCGTTGAGATCCTCGATGGTGCAACAGTGAACAATACCCATCTCATATTTACGTTCCTGTGTAAGGGGTATATGGTACGGGCGCCGTTAGAGGAAGGATTCCAAGACGTATGTCTTCGGTCCGGGTTTGTCCAAGTCGAGTCCGACCAAGCCGGCTTCATCGGCGGCTGTGCTGCCATACCATGCGGCTGGGTTTGGCACGTCCGAGATGTTGTTGGGCCAGGCTCGGCCAAGTATAATAATTGGGCCGCGAAAGCCAAAGCCAAGGCCACCGGTGCCAATGCCAGTGCCAGTGCTAGTGCCTTGGTATCTGCCTCTGCATCATCTACGCCATTGCCCAGCGTTTACCCGAAGGTATCCAATGTGACGTACGATTACATCGTCGCGGCGGCGGTGCAGCGGGTCTCATCGCTGCGGAGCGTCTCGCCGAAACCAAGCAGAAAGTCGTCTTGCTTGAGCGTGGCAGTCCGTCAACTGCCTCGATGGGCGTGGATAACACACTTCCGTGGAATAACTGTCTGACGCCGCACGACGTGCCCGCGCTGGGCAGTTTGCTCTCTGAAATCGGTCTCTCGGACATCTACTTATGCCCGGATACCGCGGGGATGGAGTCATCGATATTGAAGTCGAAACGGACAGCAACGAGTGGGAAACCATCCATCGCCGCACCGGGAGGCAAGGTGGTCCGGGGGTGCGTTCTCCACGCCTCACGTTCTATTCAACTCACACATCGGCGTGGTCAGATAGCTCAAGACCGTCCAGTCCGGTAGCACCGGGACCGTGCTCCCGCCGGCAGGCCAATGGATCGATTCCCCCGTAAGCCACACTCTCAAGCGCCACCCGTTGTTCACCGTCACGGTCCACAGCAAGGCGAACTTCACCACATTTAACACATCCAACGTGGTCCCGGGGCCCGGCAGTATCGCACAGCGGCTGTACACTACCGCCTCCGGCGCCCTGATTCAGGGCAGCCATAGACTGCAATTTTGGACGTCCACCGAGGGTCCTGATGGGATCACGCGGTTCTATCAGGCATTCTGCAGTGCAGACGCCAACGATGTCATCGTCATGAAACTGTACCTCACGCACGGGGCAACCTCATCAAGTTCCCTGGGAATCGACGGCCAGGGGACCAGGATCATCGAGACGGAACCGTGGTTGCAGACGCAAGTGGATGGAGAAGCAGCGAGCGCCTTTTTGCGGGACCTAATCCGTGACTTGCACAATCCGCCTTTGGGCTTCTTGGTCCGTGATTTTACGTCTGTGTCGGATGTATTGGATCAGAAGACTTGCGGCGATCATCATATCGGGACAACCAAGTTGGGCGCGGTTGTCGATGGGGATACCAGACTTTATGGGACAGAGAATCTGGTTCGTTGTCTTTTTCCTGATCTTCATTTGGATCCCACACGCTAACGATGACAGTACGGAGTACATCGTCGACGCGAGTATCCACCCCGACCTCCTTCGGGTAACGCCCAATCGATTTTCATAATGGTCGCCGAGGTACCCGTCGAAAGAACACTCTATACGTTCTCAAGTCGGCAGGGTCAGGGTGAGTATGACGCCAGGTCTGAGCCCGAGTGCAAGTGCGAGTGACAGCCCTGTGGATGCCGGGAAGCTAATGCCCATGCCGGCAACGTTCGTGCCAACAAAGATGGTGGCATCCCCAGTAGGCGACAGTGCTACGGCATCGCTAACAACCGTCTACTTCTGTACACGTCCACCATTGTACACACGGACGCAGACATTTAACATTTACGCACGCGCACACACGCACACGCAAGGGAAGACTAGGACCACGACGGTTCCGGCGTGCGCCTAGTGTTGGGTTCAGGAGACGGAATGTTCCCTATACTCTGTATACTCAGAGTAAAGTACTGAGTTCTCTGTACTCCGTAATGCCTCCGCACTATGGACAGCAGAGTAGTGTATTAAACGGTTTAGATCAATGTATTAGTATTTTATTGGAATGTCTGCCACGGAAATCCATAACCAGAGGTTGGCCAACTCGCGCTTCAACGCCCGAATTGCCACTAATATGGTATCTTTTACTCGTAAAGCCCTCCATGTAATTACCGGTTATCCAGACCCGTTCTGAACTACCGTACAGAGTACAGAGTATGCCCGGCATATGGAGCCAGCCATGTAACCGGTATGCAGGGCAAACCACGTACAAGTATACTTGGCGCATCACGCTTCATAAATAGTTCTCCGGCAATATACCATAGACAGCTGTGATCGACGGGATCCTGAAAATCCCTCAGGCCAAGAAGAGCATTATTTAAGACAAGCCTCGCCTAGCGAAACTTAGGGTGAGTTTATCCGGGCCAGTTTTTGGGTCCTGCTCGTGCGCGCCCGTACGGATTACTAGCGGGTGTGTGCCTATACGGAGTATGAACCGGGCATCCCATTTCTGCACTTTGTCCGTACAAAAAAAAGGCACAGACAGTTGGGTTTCCGGACTGTGCACATAGGAGGTTCAAAAAAATAGGGCACGGTTGCCACCCCTTTCCCCCGAGAGCCAGACCCCGAACCATAGATGCCCCGTGGCCGGAACTGGGTCTGGAATATGCTAGGCAGAAGAATTCGAATAATTTCTCATGAGGCATTTCACTGCACTGGAGGGTCGCTTATTGCTTTTGTTTTCTCGGTAAGGGTGGGCTGAAATGCCTCATAGGTCTGGAATTCAGCCTAGCAGTTTCGCCGGGATGATGATGTTCGGTTCTATTATGGATCATGAATGGATGATCTTCGCGAGGATCAGGTCTACGGGTGATCATCTCCACAGTCATGCTCATCAGTAATACTCTGTACTTACAGAGATGCATCATCTGGATACATGCACCGTGGTGGTAGAGCGCTGTGGCACTGCACCAAGGCCACGGGTATATAACCGTTCACCCAGCTGAACAAACGTACCTTTGCGCCCATTCTATCGCCTATACTATACATAAACCTATAACTAGAGCGAAATGATAATCAACAGCCAAAAGTACTCCTGTGAAGCCTGTATACGCGGGCACCGGGTGACCACCTGCAAGCATCATGGTATACCTACTTTTCACCCTCACTTCCTGTATGAAGGAAAAAAGAAAATAAATGTCATACTAATGAGGATACAGACCGGCCTCTGACCCGCATTAACCGTAAAGGACGCCCGTTTTCAACATGCACTGTCTGTCATCGCACGCCGTGTCCGTCGCCCGAGGAACATGGGAAGTTGAGGAGGGAGCGCGAGGGTATACACCAGGGACATCATCTTAAGGTGCGCTTTCAATCTCTGAAGACACGACACGGAATGTGGCGCGACAGACATGCTAATGAGAGTAGAAGTCCAGTCGATATGCTAAGCCGTTCAGTGGTTTCTTGCCCATTGCCCCGAGACCATCTCAGACGCTGGCACCGGCGCCGACACAGACGCAGACAGAGTTCGGGATAGCATCCAAATCGGAATCGATATCGATATCAATACCAAATAGTCCGGAATACCAATACCAGGAGCAGCACATCCCGGATATCACCACCGACAGTTACCAGCCCCAATCCCGCTCCAGCTCCTTCGACTCGATCCTGTCCAATCCGGGGAATACACAGACAACAACGCAGGATATGCCACAGCTCAGCGGCTCCATTCCGTCCGCGCCACCGTCACTATCTTCATCCTCCCCGTCGGCCTCCTTGGCGGATACACAACCCATGCCACCAGCGCCGCTGGATCTGCCATTGGATTTGGAGTTTGAGTTGCCACTATCTATAATGAATGTCTCCAGAAACACAAATACTGGACGTACAAGTACGGATACTACTCGTACGGCTGGTGGTGGCACAAGCAGCAGCATTGAAATCGGCCAATGGACAATGGACGAACCCGAACCCGATCCTAATCCTGATCCCAAGTTCCCAGGATACGGCGCGTTCTGTGGATGGGAGCATATATCCGCTTCGGCATTTCTAGAGCCAGACGTGAATATGAATCTGCAGAAGGGCGTTGGGAACGGGATTGGGATCGGGGCTGGTGATGACTGGTCCGCCATGGGATTGGGGTTTTGGCTGGCTGGGGAGGCATTGTCATAGACAATTGAAATTGGACGAGCAGGCATCCATTGGACTACGAAGCCATGCCATACATACTATACTATACACAGATAAAGCAGACAAAAACTAAAAGCGAATCTATAAAAACCCCTCTATACAGGCGAATTGAAAACAAAAGTACCGCAAACGCTTCATGCACCACAAATGCCAAGATATACGAGCATAAATAAATATGTACGTATGTACCCCAGAGTCAGGACCTTAGACCTCCTGGATATAGTTCGCCGGTACACTCTTTGTAACGCCACCCCGTTCAACTTCCGCCCACCCATCTCCGCCATCCCGATTGATGAGCACGAACCGATCCCCCTCCGCCATATCCCACTCCACATCACTCCGCGCACTATAATCGTACAACGCCTCGACGTACTGCAGTTTCTTCGCGCCCCGTCGCGGGGCCACCGCTGGTCCGATCTTTTTGCCTGGTGCCGAGGCGGACGAGTTGGAGTAGACGGAGTTGCGGCGATCATGACCTGCACCTGCGGCGCTGGTCGATGGGGCGCTGGGAAGCATTTCGACGTAGGAGGCTGGGACGAGGCCATCTTGGGCGCCGGCGCGGATGTGGAGCCATCCAGATCCGTCTGAAGTCGTCAGTGTACTCCACAACAAGAGACATTGCGATATTTAAAAGAAAAGGATCCATGCTGACTTACCATCTGGATCGGCGATAACAACAGTGTCACCCCCCTGCACCGTCGCCTCGTCATCGCCCTGGGCGTTGTACGGATATAACATCTTGCCTCTAGACTCGGATGTAGTAAGCTCAGGCGTCGACGCGCTCATGGACTGCGTCGGCGGCGGCGGTGCGAGAACCCGGCTTCTCGCCGCTGTAGCAGTGGAAGCTGGCTTGGTATCTAGCACGGGTGCCGGTGCGGGCGATGTAGGCGAGTCTGAAGCCGCAGACGAGGGCTGTGATGTCACGTTCGACACGGATCGGTTGGCAGTCGCTGCGTACCCGGAACTGAGCGAATTCATCGTATCCCTCCGTGCCAAGGACGGCGCAACAGACGAATTCGAGGATTCCAAGTCTACAGGCGGCGGCACGGCACCGGCTTGCTCTTGACGCTCGGCCTTGAGACGTTTCTTGTCTTCCTTGGTTTGTTCGCCTGGACACTCGGCTGGTACTTTCATTTCACACTTACTGTGACATGTGTACCCGCAATCCCGACAGTCGAATCCTTTGGCCGACAATCCCCAGATTCGATCCCCGCATAGGTCGCAGTTGGTCGGGATCTTGAAGGTTTGCGACTTGAAATTGTGGTTCTGTGCACCGATGGACAGATCGCCCACGACGGCCATGATAGTAGACGTTTCCACATCAGCCGCCACCCGTTTGCGATCGATTTCATGGAAAGCTCCCTGTTGAAAGAATATGGTCCGGACGATGTCTACCTCATTCCGGTTATCCTTGCCTTGTCTCACGTTCTCCCGGATTCGCTTCGAACCGTCGACTTCGCGTTTCTGCTTATCGCTCTCCACTCTCGACTCCCGGACCTGCGTCTTGCTCTTACTGAGCCAATTCCGCAGGAAAACCTTGGCAGCTTCGTCCGTGACAATCGCATCGTCATCGTGCCAGATCGGACTGGGTTCGAAGGCGAAGTTGGGCGGCTCTTGGGACTGAATAACGTTGTGACGCAAGAACATCTGGGAGTCAAGGTGCGGCGCGTTCCGGGGTATCTCGTTTAGGAGGTTTAGCATGTGGTCCATACTTCGTGCGAGAGAGGAGTTTTCGAGTTCCGCCCCGAGGGCCCAAAGCGAGTTCAACTTGGCCACTCGAGTTTCATTTAGGTCTTGCAGGCCCTATCACAATTAGTTAGATTCGCCAGTATGGGAGATCTGTTTGCTGTGGTAGACCAACATCAATAAGTTCCGGAACGTATTCATGATAGAACTTTTCCTTCATCTTATTCGTAATGCTGATATTTATAAGATACGTATTCTGCACACGTTAGCAATCCACCGTACTGACACTGCGCATCTTGTACTTGCCTTGACGTTATTCATTTCCAAGACCTGCTGCTGATAGGCCGCCTGTGCCTTGGGCTTCCCTGAATCAAAGGACGACTCCATCTTCTTCCGACGGTTCTCAACCTCCTGACACGCCCCGTCATATTTCCCCTTCACCTTCTTCAAGTCACTGTATGTCGAATCCCGCTCCTTCTCCAACTTGCCGTGGAAATCCACATGACACTTCCGCAGCTCTTCGTATTGGGTCGCTACTTGCTTCAACGGCTCCGCGATCTGAACGACCAGGTCGTTCGCAAACTTCTCCCGTTCCGCAGCGTGCGATTCCACTGACGTCAATTGCGTACCCCAGGTGGTTAACGATGCAGCCTCCAGAGAACCGGGGGTCATGGCCGGATTATCCCCCACACTTAGTTGACTAATCTTTTTGGCCTTACGGTCCGAGTATTTCTTCGAGAGGGCGGTCAATTTCGCCGCATAGTCCTTTTCCACTGCGCTGCGTTCGCGATAGAATTGCTGTACTTCGTCTAGCCATGATATACCATTCGATACCTGTCCATACACTTAGTCTTGGTTTCTGGGCCACTGTGCGATGCGCAAACATACCCAACTGCTGACTGGTTTGAACGAGTCCTATACCGAAGACCAGTTAGCATCAATTCCAATGACTCTCTAACTCTTTTCAGAATAAAGCATGCCTTCAATTCAGCCCCAAACTGGGGAGGGGCTTCCAGCGTTGCCATGTCTGTTATGCCGACCTTATCAGCGATTATCGACACATGAGACTAGACCAGTGTAAAACGGACGCCCAAATGCAAGGCCGTCAGTCTCGTGCAGGATGTACAGACCGTAGCAGCTGTATTCTGCACATATAAAGCATGCGAAGAGCACAAACCAGCCACCAGCCTTCCTTGACGTCGAACTCAATGTTTGCGATAAACACAAGCGATGCCGGGAGGGCGACGTAATATGGCGGGGAAGCGCGTGTGACAATACGTGACGCCTGCTGTCAGGACAGGTGGCCCCCAAATGGTGTCACGCACCCTCTCTGCAGCAGACACTGTTACAGTATCGTACCGTATTTGACTAAGCGCCTGCCGCTCGGCTAGTAACCCAAAATGGTCTAGCGTCGTTTGGCGGATTTATGGTGGCCCTCGATTTCGTTCGTCGTTGTTAGTATTTGATCCAGCTTGCTTTGCATTCAGTGCCATTCACTGCTGCTGAAGTGTTTTCTGGAGCTGCTAGGTATTTGCATTCGCGTTCCTGTGTTAGTGAGGAACTACTTTACTGACAACTGACCGCTGCGCAGGCAGTTAATGTACCCCGCGGTCGCCTCTTGACCTCCCCTCCTAGTACCTATTGCTCGCGCCAGAGACACAGCTACCTCCTTTATCTGTTTTTTTGCTCGATCAATCTTCCATATTCGTCCATGATGGCTTCCGAGCAGCCTGCTCAGGACCCCCCGGCGGGTGGCTCTCTCACAGACCGCGTATCGAAACCAGAGGGCTCGGAACCTGCAGGTACATACATATGCCACCATGACGATTGGATCAATACGACACATGATTCTAACAAGGATACTTACAGCTGTTGCGACCACTGGCGAGGGTGGTTCGATTCCTCAGAATGACGGAGCGTCAGGAGTACAGAACGGTTCTAACCTTCAGGAGCCGGAGTACAACGTTGAAGTCAAACTGAGTGACCTCCAAGACGACCCTAATAACCCTCTTTATTCCGTTAAAAACTTTTCCGACCTGGGGCTGTGAGTGCTGCCTGTTTGCGGTTTATGTGTCGTTTGATTGGGACTAATAAACTTCTTGACGATAGAGACCAGAACATCCTTAGTGGATTGTCGGCGATGAACTTCCGCAAGCCTTCCAAGATCCAAGAGAGAGCCCTGCCATTGCTCTTGAGTTCGCCTCCGAAGAACCTGGTCGGACAATCGCAGTCCGGTACCGGAAAAACCGCCGCCTTCGTGTTGAACATTCTGAGTAGATTGGACCTCTCGACGGAACAGATGCAGAAAACGCCCCAGGCGCTGATCCTGGCCCCAACTCGAGAATTGGCGCGCCAGATTGTTGGCGTGGTTCAGGTTATGGGACAGTTTTTGACAGGCTTGGCCATCGGTACCGCGGTTCCCGCAGACTCGAACAGCCGTCCGACGAAGTTGGAGTGCTCAGTGGTCGTTGGGACGCCCGGCACGGTTATGGATATGATCAAGAGACGCACTATGACCCCCGCTCGGTTGAAGGTCATTGTCCTTGATGAGGCGGATAATATGCTTGATCAGCAGGGTCTGGGAGACCAGTGTATTCGTGTGAAGGGGTAAGTTGTCCCCTTGTGCTGCAACAATTGCTGCTGGTTGGCTAATAAACTCTTCTAGACTCTTGCCGAAAGATGCCCAAATTGTCCTCTTCTCCGCTACTTTCCCATCTCACGTGCACCAATATGCGTCCAAATTCGCGCCCAATGCAAACGAGATTACCCTGCAGCACGAGGAACTGACCGTGGAGGGTATTAAGCAGCTTTACATTGACTGCTCGAATGATGAAGACAAGTACCAGACGCTCGTTCAGCTGTATGGTCTTCTTACCGTCGGCTCTTCCATCATTTTCGTTAAGGTTGGTACCTGCTGTGCTTGTCTGTTTTGAACATATCTAACAGGTCTAGACCCGAGTTTCTGCGGCCGAAATTGAGAAGCGAATGGTCCAGGAAGGACATAGTGTCGCATCGTTGACCGGTGGTATTGAGGGTTCGCAGCGTGACTCCGTCATTGACCAATTCCGATCTGGAACTGCCAAGGTTCTGATTACAACCAACGTGCTGGCCAGAGGTATTGATGTTTCTACTGTATCGATGGTCATTAACTACGTAAGTTCGCGCTACCATCCGCACCGTCGAGAGCATCGTGATCTGACCCATTGCAGGATATCCCCGAAGTCTACCAACCCGGTGCTGCCGAAAAACAGGCAGATTACCAAACCTATCTCCATCGTATTGGTCGTACGGGACGTTTTGGCCGTGTCGGTGTCTCTATCTCGTTTGTGTCGAACCGCGACGAATGGAACATGCTCATGCAGATTGGGAAATACTTCAATGTCGACATCCAGCGCCTCGACACCAGCGACTGGGATGAAGTGGAGGAGACCATCAAGAGGACCATTAAGAACCCCCGTTCCAACGCGGGTTTTGGGAAGTAGGCCTGACAAGTTCTGTGATTTTTAATTGGATTAGCACGACTTGCTCCGTGGTTAATGCGTGAAGAGTTATGAAATGTTTATATCCTATCCCGAGGACAAAAATAGATACCAATTATGACCTCTCCCGGACAGTTATCCATATATCTTATATCTACGTTCTGACAGTGCCCAATGGTGGTATAGCATTACAGGCCCGATATTGACGGGGCGGCACTGTGCAATGTCATGACGATGTGCCCGACACTTGTTCGTGAAGAGCGTTCCATGGAAGAGCAGCAGAGATTGGAAAACCGACAGTCCGAGCGCAACAAATTGCAAGCCTCAGGGAACTACTCGCCAATCAACAAAAATGTTATGGGAGCGCAGCCTTAGCTGCAATCACCAGCTCCCAATTCGACTGCAGCGTCGGCCATATCCCCACAGAGCAAAGGTCAGACAACGGAACAGTTCAGCATCGACGGACCTCAGCGAGAGAATACAATATGCGGCAAGAAATGCATGCCATTGATGATAATTTGAAAGCTCAAGTTGGTAAGTGTGAGATATGACGCTGGCAGATGGTCTAGATCTTGGACAGATTTATGGGGACCAAGATCCGTTTTTTTTTACCGTAGAAGTTGCTCGGATACACAATGAGACGTAGAACCAGCCGTCATGCCATTAAAGCTAGATGTAGCCGATTACCATGACCACTGACCAAGGGAGCTGTATGGTGGTATGGTGCGACGACGCGAAGGCTAAGAGAACAAGTGGCTGGAATTGCAACGCAGACAGCCTATCAACTTACAGTGCATCATCTATCTAAAAGGAGTAAAGATATTCAATATGTATATCATTCTCCACCAAGTCCACTGCTATACTGACTTCAGAACCAAAAAATACAGCTGATTGAACGAAAGTGTACGGAGTAAGGGCCTCATACAAGTATGAAATATGGGCCAGAGCATTGCCTACATACTAGTTCTCGACCGCTAAAGAGGAAACCATATCGCGAATGATGCTGCTTCATATATCAACTGACTTGGCTGAGTGCCTGACGGAACTGCGGGCGTATACCAGCAACGGGATGTGCTGCCTGAGCTGTGCTCCATTTCCAAGGCGGCTTGATACTTCCAGGAGCGCCGTCCCAACTGATGCGCGCTGGGAGCTCCAGCGCAAAATAGGCCGTGTCAGGCTTGGAGTTGTCGATGACCTTTGCAGACTCTCCGATGTCAAACGATACATTCGTCAAACTATTCCTCTGATTTCAACGGGATCAAGCAAGAACAGCTTTCTTTGATCATTAATTGCGGTGACTACACTCAATTGGCTGATAAAGCAGGAATGGCAAACAACAAGGGTTTCTGAGAGAGAGAAAGAGTGGGTGTGTATGGTCTAATCCAGAGGGATGATTGTGGCAGAGTAGGGTTAGGAGCCCAGGTAGAGCCTAAAGCTGGCCTATCAGTCCTTCATAGCACGGGGGTAGTTTACTCCTAAAACATCAAGTAATACTTGCATCTTATCCATTTGTACGCCAACAGAACCCTCCAGCCGCGTAAAAAGGGTTCAGCGAATTGTACCCAACCATCGCTCCAAAATGTTGAGTTTTCCTTTAGATGGTATATTTGAAATATCATTATCATTTCCTTCTTTCTCCTCATCACTATTCTCATCAGCAAGGCAGTTCAGCCAATCATCTTTGTAGATATGCCCCGGAGGAAAGTCCTCGCCGTTTATAATGAACCAGCGGAATATATCTAACGACGCCTCTTGTGATGCTTCTTGATTGAATAACTTATGGATAGGCTGCCATTGCTCTTGGACTTGGAACGGACCTGAATCCAATGTCGCAGGAGCTGTTGTTGTTGAAAAGCCTTCATCTTGAATGATTTGATTCTCATGCAGCTCCCAGTTCCAATGGTGGTAATGAAATTGATGCTGTGCACAATTAAAATGCCAAGTGACTCGAGTGCACAATCACCTTTGTTTATCTTTCCACAGGGCTCCCAAGGCGTACATGGCTGGTAATCGTACGATAACTCATTCTCCTTGATAGTAGGAAGATGGAGAAGTCACCAAACATTAGCTCTCCAAGTCTCTTGATTGGTTTTCCCGTCAACATATGGCCCTATACCAGCAAAATCCATGAAGCCTTGCGGGACAGCCAGTCCATGGAAAGGTAGCTGGCTCAGGAGGTCTGCCCCGTCGGACCCTGCGAAGGATAATTGGGGCCAATCCACCAGCTACAGCTCCCAGCCAAAGTGCAGATATTGAAGGCCGCCGAATGCCACAAATAATGACAAGTATTTCTGCATAGAGGCCCGGCGTATCTGAAATCTTCCGCTCTTCTGGGGTTTCATCCAGCATGGGATGGAGCCCACCAAGCCCGCTTAGTACCGCGATAAATCAGATTTTTAAGGCATGCCAAATTGGTATGCACTCAACCGCTATTCTTGAGAAAAAAGTAAGTGATTTACGTGCTTTGAACGTGAAGCAGAAGCAAAAGCATATACGGTCTGGAAGGCAGATACCCCATAAAGGTGGCCTTTCAGTTCAGGAGGCTGTTGAACTAGTTAAGACCCCAATAGAGGCCCTGATAACTCCAGCACCCCCCTCCAGCCAAGACGGCCTTCAGTCAGGGTTAAGTCAGTAATTGAGATCCCTGACGTTCTTTTTGGTTGAGTGGGAAATCCTAGGCTAGTGGGGACCTTTTTTGTCTATCAAGGTCTCCGATGCTCCGGCGTTCACTCGCGCCCTCGCAAGATCTCCCAAGAGCAGGCATCCTCCCTTAATAATCTGGTCCCAATGCACATCCTATCAGCCACTGAGGCGGCGTAGAAGCATTGAGCCGTCATAGTCACCAAGGTACTTTAGGGACCCTGTAGCTACTACTTCTAAAGCGTTATAACCACCGTCTTCCATTGCGATAATCCCATCTTCTTCAACTCTCACTCATTCAGTTGATCAATCAAAATGGCCATCCTAAACACCGTACCTCGCCAATCGTCGACACTCACAAGATCAGAACTCGTCGAAAAATCCAAATCCAGATCCCCAACCTGCATCTTCCCCACACTCCCATTGGAGATCGTGGAAATGATCTGCGACGAGCTCAACACTCGCGACCTCGCCTCGTTAATGGGAACATGTCGCGATGCGTACCGGTTAACGATACACTGTTTCGCGCAGCGATATACGGAGGTTTATATAGATTTTTCGCAGGCGTATTTCGATCACATACATGCTATTGCCTCGAATAAGGTGATGAGGCAGTATGTGCAGCGATTGGTGATTATGACTTGCGAGCCATATTTGGGGAGCGGTTTGAATTGGAAGCGGAGTATGGCCGGACATGTGAAGAAAGCGATGGATATGGCTGTTATTAAACGGTTCAGAGATGACTTGGTGTTGAGGTTGGTGCATTGTCGGTCGTTTATTATTTCGCCGGTTATGCCTGAGGGTCAGGCACATGCAGAAGAGCCAGATAGACAGTTCAATCCCGATGACGCGGCCTGTATCCTGCTAGATATCATCGCAGATGCCTCCTTGCCTATCAAGATCTTCTGGTATGGCAAAGGAATCAATTACACATCCGACATTATGAACATCTCCCGATTACCCAAGTCCCTCTTCAGCCATCCCGGGTTCAGAGCCGGATGGAGCGCTCTCGAAAACCTGCATCTGGAACATGAACTCACGCCATTGAATTATTCATTCCTTATGGATATGATTCCGCACGCTCCGAACACACGCAAGCTGTATCTCAGTCTTGGACCGAAGGATTTGGCTGTCGAGTTCTTCTCCCAACTGAGCAGATCATGCAATCTGCCGAGTAACCTGGAACGAGTGACATTATCATTCACAGCTATCGAAGCAGACGATCTCATAGCCATCTTGTATCAATCCCGACATAGTCTCCGACGACTGATTCTAAATGGCGTCGCCGGTTTATCAGCTGGGTGGCTTACATTCCTCGGCAAAATGCAAAGCCAGTTTCCGGCACTGGAAACAATCGACTTGAACATGCTTTATGGTGAAGGCGATATCATCCTCTTCACTGCTATCAAGGGTTATCCATCTGAACAAAAACAGATGTTTAAGCTACGACCTTGCGATTATCCCGCCTTAGGGGGGAGTGGGATGGAGAAGGCGGATATTATTGGGATCACTTATACAGGGTCTGAAATGGGGAGGGCATTGGATGTTCTATTGAAGGCGTATGAGAAGTCGATAGAATGGAATCGGTATTGATATACCCTGTTGAGTGTTTTATAGTTGATGAATGAAGCAAATGAAATGTTTTATTGTCCATTGCTTGTGTGCTGAATCATGGTTGAGGAAATTGAGTTGGTGGTGGGTATAGAAAAGTTCTGAAAGGTGAGGCTCAGGAACAAGTGGGTGGTCTTCGCGGAGAGGTAGCTTATTTCTCCAGGGGAATTTATCTAGGAAATGGACTCCATATTGCTGGGAAAGATCAACTGGTTGTTGTATCTAGAGAAGAGAAGAGAATAGGTACCTTGACGCCAAGCCTCAAAACAACAAACCTCAGCCGAGGAAATAGATCGTCCATCGCAGTGACGGCATGCTCCAACATCCAGGTATTAAGCTCAATCTCCTTCATATCTTCATGAAAGCAATAAGCCATGAAACACATCACTGTTACAGACTCAATACCTGTAATATTGTATTCCAGTCTCTTCAAATCTGTTTGACTGCCTTGGAGGAGATCCACGCACCTAAAGCGGCCATTTTAATGCATGAGGCCTTTTGTGGATATGGAAACAAAATGGTGACAAGCAAATGAAACTCCACACAGTGATGTGTGCTAATGGGTTGCTGTATTGCAGGGCACAGCTAAGCGCTGTGCTTCATTTGGCAAGGACATTGCACCCTGTCTAGATCTCTTGAACCAGCATTAGATGACAACCTGCTTGAGCTGTTGTGTACAGATAGATGTTGTTGTCAAGCAATGAACCACTGGGGTTAGATTCTTATTGCTTACACTATTTCTCCAGATCGACTTCCATTTTTCTATGTTTGGTGTGGTTTCTTTGTAGGGACCATGCAGAGTACACAGTTAGAACGGCCTATCTACAAGTACTATACCAGTAGTGATGTAGCCACGAAGATCCACAACAGTGACTCCACTAAAGCTATCGTATGAACCAGGGATTGAGCTGACGATAAGGCCAACCCGATAGGAGACCATAATCCGCAGCGGCATGAATCGACACCAGCTGCATAATGCTCCATCCCCTCTTGATAAGCTGCGGGGTCACATGGTTTCGTGCATCAAGGGAGATGACCACTTCACCTCTTCACCTTCACTCTCACTTCCACCTTTACCTTCCTCTTCTCTCTTCTCTCTTCAGCCCATTCTCTTCTTCCTGCTCTCTTTCTCTACATTATCTGCTTTATCGGTTGTTATTGCGTTCTCTCGCTCATCATGGCTGCAGATCCCTCTACGCCTGCGTCTGACGCATTAGTCCAGTCGCCCAATTCCCAGTCTCATTACAGTAAACACATCATCGTACGTGGCCCATTAG